>JAOVVB010000037.1:35009957-35036689 GCA_028570985.1 Heterobranchus longifilis | reverse complement strand
GGAGGAAACAAATCTGGAACACCACAGGCTGATGAAGCAACACAATTCCAATATTAAGCCTAATACATTAGATATTATGATGTGCGCGTCTTTCCTGCAAAATCCTATTATCATATTATCATTATTATTAGTAGTAGCAGTAACAGAAATAAGCGTTTTTACCTTGGCTCCGATCTGGTTGCCGCACTGGCCGGCTTGAATGTGGACAATCTCTCTCATCCTTGGTGTGTCTCTGGATATGTCTATATGTGTGTGTACGTGTGTGTATGTGTGTGTATGCTGTTCTCCGTCTCCTGCAAGTTGCCGGCGGAAAACTCGGACAACGCGCACCGGCCTTTTATAGCGCAGACACTGCTCCTTCCTTTTTTTTTTTTGTTCTGCGCTCAGAAAGATGCTGATTTAACACACTGACGGTGACGTCACCAAGTTCAGGCAAGGCTCTGGCCAATCAGAGGCTGCGGAGAGCGCAGGAGGAGGAGGAGGGGGAGGAGCGGCGGCCTGGGCGAGGCGGCAGCATCAGCACCACTCTGTAACAAAGGATAGATACTGTAGTTCATAAAGGGGGAACAAAAAGTTTCAGAGGAAACATAAACGACGATTAAAAGCAAAATATTCGTTTTTTTTTTTTTTCCATATCACTTTTCCTTTGTAGGGTCCTTTGGGAACTTATTCCTGGGGGCGCATGCCACAACTCAGGGCGGTATAGTGTGCCAACTCTCCTTAAAGCACATGTTCACACCCAGTCATACACCGGGACCAACGGGCCTACACTGCATGTCTTTGGACAAACTGTAGGAGGAAACTGGAGTGGCCAGAGAAAACCCACAAGGAGAACATGCCAACTCCATGCATACAGACCGCAAGCAAGATTTAATCCCCCATTCCTGGAGCTGTGCTAACTAAACGGGCGGTGGTGGCTTGGTGTGTTAAGGCTCTGATCAAAAAGTCGGTAGTTTGAGCCCCAGGTCCACCAGGTTGCAGCTGTTGGGCCTTTGGGCAAGGCCCCTAACTCCAGGGGTGCCATATAATGGCTCTACTAACAAAAAAAGTCAGGGCAATTAAACATAACCTACTGGTATGTTTTTGGGATGTAAGAGCAAAGGAACTGCTGGAGGAACATGTGAAGCTTCACAGAGAGAGCAACCTGAACCCAAGCTCAAACTTTGAATGGGATCCTAGAGTCTATTCCAGGGAACTCAGGGCACAACTTAGGGCGGGGTAAACCATTACAAAGCTCATGCACATCAGCCTGCAATGCATGTCTTTGGACAGACTGTAGGAGGAAACTGGAGTGGCCAGAGAAAACCCAAAAAGCATAAGGAGAACATGCAAACTCCATGCACGTAGACTGAAGGTGAGATTTAAACCCCTATTCCTGGAGCTGAGTGGCATCAGTGCTAACCTTTGAGTTAGGTGTAATTAAACAAAACATATTGGCATGTTTGGGAGGTAAGAACAAACCGGAGAACCTGGAGGAACATGTGATACTTCACAGAGAGAGCAACCTGAACCCAAGCTCAAACTATGAATGAGATCCTGAAGCAGCATGTAATGTGTAATAACTCAGAACGTAATAATAAGAATAAAAATAAGAATTAACTATATGAACGTTAAAGAACTGATTAAAAAATGTTATTTAAAACCTGTCTTTTTAACCATTTACCAGTCTGTGTTGTCATCATTCTCATAAAAACTCATTTCCTCTACATTAGCTTCCTGCCCTTTGTTTAGTGTGTGTTGAATTCCCAAGACCACTGCTCATTAGGTTTTACTCACACTGGCCCATCATTGTAAAGACACACCTATCCAGGCTGGAGGAGAAGGAACACACACTGTTTAAGCACTGTAATGGAGAATCAGCATGGCAATGGGACAAAAAAAAAGAGAGAAGGAAGAAAAAAATCCCTGACTCACTCGGACCACGCCCACAGCAAAAATCAGTTTTCACAAGAAGCTGATATTTGATTCTTTAAATCCAATAGAAAGAACAAAGAAGAGACACAACTGCTATTGTATTTTCCTGTAAGGGAAAAACACTGGCAGTTTTGCACACTCATGACTCCTGGCTAAAGCATGGATTATTGATTTCTGGACCTGGAGGGCAAACGCAGCTGAGTGCCTAATTGAGCTGATCATTTTAAGCCTCTACATGGACAGATGGCGTTGCACAAAGACACCAGAAGGCAGGGATCCACCCATTTAGAGAAAATTTTGCACCTAAATAAATAAGAATCTTATAGAACAAATATAGCACGAATGTAAATGACGTGTAATTATATGTAGTGTAATTATACTGTATGTAGAATAACATGTGAAGGTGCATTTCACCATGCAGTGCCTTAAAATGTAAACACATGATTAAAAAAAAACCTAAATAAATAAATTAAGCCACATGCAGTACATGTGAAAAAGACACTTTCTGACAAAAAAACTGCATACAAAAAATGTAAGAAAATTATGTGTTTATGCCTTACATGTAAAAGATTAGCAGGGAAAATTAATAGTAATGAATTTGTGAAAATGAAAAGATTATGATAAAGGAATCGTGAAAAAAATCGTATGTGGGGGAAAAAAGGGAAAAAATTTAAGTGATGGGGAAAAATGTGATAAAATGACTGTGTAAAAAAATTACATGAATAGTAAAGAAATGACATCCATGTCAAGTGTCTTTTGTCAAAAAAAAAGACAAAAGCTTGTGTACATGTAGAATGTCATTGTGTGTGAGGTTAAGGTGATAATAATAATAATAATAATAATAATAATAATAATAATAATAATAAAAATCTATCCCAGGAAATTTAGCACATAAGCGGGGATACACTCTGGACAGGGTGCCAAGCCATAGCAAGACACACACACACACACACACACACAAACTGTAGGCAATCGTCAATTAGCCTAATCTACATTTAGACTGTTTTAGGAAACTGGAGTACCTGGAGGAACCCCCCAAGCACTGGAAGAACATACAAACTCCACACACAGACAGACAGACAGACAGACACACACACACACACAGACCCAAGGTGGGAATTGAACCCTCAACCCTGGAGATGCGAGGCCGGAGTGGTAACCACTAAGCCACCATACTGCCTAGTAGTAACTAGTATTAGTACATAGGCTACTAGTAGTAACATAATAATAATAATAATAATAATAATAATAATAATAAGCTAAGTTGCAGAAATGTTAAAAGCTTTGGAGAATAGGTTGAGTGAGAGCGGAGGTGAATGATGTGTAGAGAGTGTTTTGTGTAAGTAAAGAAGGAAGTGAACCAGACCACAGTGGAACCCTAACACCCGGTCCACAGATGATACACAGACTGTACGGCCGCCATCAGATTTAACAATATAATAATCTTGAGGGCTTTGCGGATGCAGATTATTCAAAGATCACTGTACTGGAAGAAAGCTTGAATCTGAGTAGCAGTAGTGAATTCGAGAGCTTTAGACAGGAAGTGGGGCTTGAACATGACATGGTGGTTGATAAAGATGGTTAAATCATGGGAGAGAGTGAGAAAGACCCAGGGACAGAGACTTGAGCTAGAGTATGAACAATATGAAAATGAACTCTGTTTAAACTTTTACACAACTTTATCTCATCAGTAGAGGTAACACTTAATTATGATATTAATTCTGACAATTTTTTTGGAATAACTGAAGGAATCTACAGCCTATATTTTATTAGGCACATGGGCATGATGTTCATTAACAGAAGAGTCTGGAGAGGGATGAGTAACTGGAAGTCCGCTAGCGCCCTCTGTCTGTAGCACTGTGAGATCCAGTTGCGCATACAGGTCGCCGAGACAGACAAAACCTTTCAGACACATTTTTTTAAAAAAGTTTGTGAACAAAAGAAACATTTTAATATATAATCTTTGGTTAAAGATTCAAACCTGTCACCCAAAGCTCTATTCCATCTGCAGTGTGTGTGTGTGTGTGTGTGTGTGTGTGTGTGTGTGTGTGTGTGTGTTTGATTACCCTAAATCAAAACTTCACCATAATTAACTGTACTTTGTTGTAAATAACCCAAATTAAATTGTAATGGATGTCTAAGACCAGATCTTGCTTTTTATTAATTTTTTTTTTCAAAAACAGTACCAAATCAGTTTGGTATTAAAAAAGTTTTTTTTCTCCCAAAGAAAACAATTTACTTTTTCAGTATGTATAGCTAGTATGATTTTGTGGTTCTGTTAAACAAACAAATTAATAAATAAGCTCCAGTCTTAGAAACATAAAAAACTCAAAAAAAAAGTATGACTTTCTGTCATGTCCATCTTATTTAAGACTGTTATTGAGTGTAGTGGTTGTAGTTATTAAACTGTTTAATATCTAAGGAACAAAACATAATTGTTCTATTGTTTTCTTATAGAAAATTATCATTCAATGTCAGGAGGTCAGGGTGCATTCTGAGAAGTGAAATTTCTTGAGATAAGGTGTTTATCTGCAGGAACACAAAACTAGAAATAAAAACCTATGAATAAAAAAAGGTGTCCAAGAAACTGTCAAAGAAACTGAAAAAAAGTAGAAGGATGGATTTCAGTATGCTCTAGTGATAAGTGTTTGTCAGTATCTCCTATTGCCTTATATTATGGAGGTAAAAGCATTACAAACTGATGCATTTACATGTAACTGATTTAAGATATAAACAGCTGAATAGTTAAAATCAAAGATGACATTTATTAAAATTATCATCAAGTGAAACCTAATCAGTTATTCAGGGAGACAGTTTTAATCCAGGATCTGAGCAGGAACATTTGGGAGATGTTAAAACACAATGAAACATAAGTGTTTGTTTTATTCATATTGAGTGTGGGTGAAAGTAGGCCAGTATGATCTGGTACTGCGTACCACTTAAAGATTCAGTCTCTACAGGGGAGAGCAGCTACCTGCCAAACTCCACATTCAAAACCAGTTATGGAAGTATTTCAGCATGAAAACACGTCTGATAACCTTTCATCATCTCAAACAACACTTTGTCTCCTTATACAGTATTAACTTCTAGTTAGCATCACTCTTACATAATTTTTTCTAGAGTTTATTAAATAATAAAGAGTTCAATATTTACAGAAAGAAAGAAAGCACAACCAAGATTTCAAGATAATTTTAATTTATGCTAGCCAGTTTTTTGCTTCTTTTTTTAACCCAAAATTATTTTGATTTAAGCAGATCTATAAAAGAGACATCCTCTATTTAAGTTTTCCACCATTACAAAACCATTTGGACTCATTGACTGTTCCCAGAAAATTGTTAAGGCTTTTAGATTAAAAAAAAAAAAAAGTCAAATAAAAGTAATCTTTTTCATATGGTGTTGTTAAACCAAGCAAGTATTTAGTAGTGCAATAAAACACTTTCTGTGGATGCAGTACAGAGTGAGAAACATTACGTGAATCAGGGAGGAAATTAAGTCCATTCATTCCTGCATTCCACTGGCAGAGGAGTCATATGACTGCTTTGGCAGATTACAGTTGAGTGGGGACCAGCAGTTGACAAAACGTCTTGAGATTTTAGTATGAGCCTGAAATGTGATCTAACCTGGTTCAACAACCTATTTAATGTACGTTAGGTTTTAGAAACCTTTCATCAATATCACAAACACTAAAAAGAATCAGAAAATGTGTTTTAATGCAAATATTCTAAATGTTTGTCTTGAATGTTCGAAATCACTTTTCTTCCTATTGTTTCAGTATGTATGTCTTTTTCTTTCTCAGACCGTCTTTCCTGAAGTAGATTCCAAAAACATTCCTAGGTTGCACAAAAATACTTACAAAGGCCTGGGCAACTTGGACGATTGGCTTTACCAAATCTTCTCTAATAGACAGTGATGTCCTCATGTGTCTTCTCAAACTGCTCAAAGACTTATATATAGATAATATAGATAACAATTTTAACATTTTACATTCACTTCCTAGGCAGCATTTTTTTTTTTAGATTTCTGCAGGTCCGTAGTTTTGCACATAGTACATTCCCCATGTTTTATAATTTTCCTAACAATTCTGTTTAAGATTTTTTTTTTTTTACTTAAACCAATTCTGAAAGTCTTAGTATCATATATTTATAATCAGATTAACCTCATAAGCACAGATTCATTAAACTCCATAAATGTCCTGAGAATCTGGGGCAGTTAATACTACAGGAAGTTTGGTCAAGATTTTAAAAACTTATACATAAATCTTCTATTTGTGCACAGTGTGATCATATTTCATTCTCACTAGTACATTTTATGTATTATACTAAAGCATGGTTGTCTAAACATGTGATACTGTAGGTGTCGACAGTCCCCCACAAACCTCTTACACTTGCTCATCCTCGTATACCTTTTAGACATAGATTTTTGTCCTCTTATTAGAAAAAATTGGGAAACAAATAGAGCTAAACACCACTGTTTGGGTTTTTCCCTCAGTGTCTTTCCTTTTTATACCCAAAAAGGATGCCCTAAATGTTGTCACACCACTTGCTAGAATTGACTAAGTGGAAATCACAAATATCCCCATCTCATACTCAGTGGATAAGAGACCCCCTTTTAAATTAAACTGGAAAAAATAGACTTTCGTTAAGGGGCTTGTCCAGTACACTTGGGAAAATATGGGGCCTTTTTCTCCAGCTAGTTAAAAGGATGAATTTCCCACTCACCCCTGATTGAAGTGACTCTTCTGGTTTCGGCTGGGTATTGATACTGTGGTTGATGTGGCATAGGTGATCGGCTGCTGTACTGATTGTCTACAAATTGTTGTGTTTTCTATGGTTTGGTAAGGATATTTTTTTTTATCAATATAGTACATGCCTGTAATTTATGCCTGTATAACTTTAGTACTGTAAGTGCTCTGTTGGCAATTATATTTCATAAAACCCAGTAAAAAAAAAAAAAAACAAAAAAAAAAACAGTTTACTTTCCTTTGCCTTCCCTCATTGTTTGTTTGTTCCTGTCTTTGCAACAGGGTGTCCTGTATTTCTGAATGAACACACTGACATCTTTTCATTCCCTTATCATACACATCTTCTCTGTGAAAGCTTGTTATTTTCTATCTTAGGTCATGTGATTTGCTCTTCTTTTCCAAAATTCTGTTGATTCATAACTCTCACTTCAAACAGCTTGTGAGTTTGATCCTGTTTGAACTTTTTATGTGCCATAAACAGTTTTTAAACTCCTCAAATAACTTAACAAGCATGTCATAGTGGATTTAAACGTTACCCTTAAACTCAATGAGCTGTAACATTTGGGATGATTTCTGTAAAATAAACAAAAATTCAGTTACACAAGTAGATAAATTGAAGGTATATAAACTGTATATGTTTATGTTTACACCCACAGTTACTTTGAATACTGTATATAACAAATACATTGATGAGGATCACATGGAACAGAAAAAAAATAACCGTTTGCCTTACTTTCCTGCCCCTGAGGCATAGTCATGTGAAAGTAGTTCTGTCTGATGTCTAAAAATAATAAAACAAAACTTAGTTGTTAAAAATAAAGTACTTATTTCTTAGGCCTATGCAGACATGGGGCAGTTAAGCAGACTATAATGAAAGGCTCGTACACAATTACTGAAATAACTTTAGGGTGTTTAGGATAAACATGTAGTATATTACTATCATTCATTTTTTTTACATACATAGACCCACATACAGCAGGCATATATAGAATACAGAAACTTAAAACAATTATACATAATACACATCCACACATGTTGTGCCTAACAAGGACAAAAATTCTAATTCTAATACTAATTCCGTATCTGCATTCCATTCTGCACAAAAGGTGTTACTTTCCGTGCATGCTTATAATCATAAACAGACGAGAAATTAGTCTTACATTATATGTGATATACTCATCTCACTCATCATCTATAGTGCTTTATCCTGTATTCAGGGTCACGGGGACCTGGAGCCTATCCCAGGAGACTCAGGGCACGAGGTGGGGTACACCCTGGACAGGGTGCCAATCCATCGCAGGGCACACACACACATACACACACTACGGGCAATTTGGGAACGCCAATTAGCCTAACCTGCATATCTTTGGACTGTGAGAGGAAACCAGAGTACCTGAAGGAAACCCACCAAGCATGGGGAGAACATACAAATTCTATGCACACAGAGACGGGAATCAAGCCTGGCCGGGAATCAAGCCTGGCTGGGAATCGAACCTGGACCCTGGAGGTGCAAGGCGACAGTGCTAACCAATACACCATGCCGCTACATGTCATATAAAGTTCACGAAAATATTTCTTATATATATATAAAAATAAAAAGCTAAAATGTTTTTGACTTGTCAAATCTTTTTCAATTTCCCAAATTCTATAATCCTCCATAAGTAAAGTCAAGAGAAAATTTGGCCATCCATGCACCTTCACTCACATTTTTAAGAGTAATTTTGGCTCTATGTTTCAAGATCTTTGTCTAATTAAAAAGTTTGTCTCCTTTCCAGATTTAGTTTCTTGGATGATGAGATGAAACTCTCATCTAATATGTCCTAGTACATCCATTCATATATTCTTTAATGATGCATAATGACAGTTTGAAGAAAAGCAGATCTACAGTATGCCATGATGCTCCCAGGACCATCACAGTCACTGTAGGTATGATGTTCTGTAGATCATCAAGCAACCTTTCTTTCTACTAAAAACTAAAACTGACTTACTTGGTAGAAGAGTTTTGCATGTGGTCCAAGTTCCAGTTGTGGAAAAGAGCAGAAAATATTATTGAAAAGTCATGTTGATTCAGATAGAAACATACCTGGCTGTATCCACAAACATGGATTTTGTCTCAGATTTTTCTGTAGTGTAATGTTCACAATAGCAGTCCTGCTTTGTTTTTTGACCAGCCTGCGTCTTCCACATGACCTGATTGTTCTGCAAAAGATCCAAAAATATGATGCGACTGATAAGTAAGATAAAATATACTATATACATTTTTTCCAAGATGAAATGAGATTAATCACTGAGTAACCCAGGACTACTGAGATATCAGAGTGCACTATACTCTAGTATAGATACATAAAAATCATTTGTAGATTATCGTCAACTTACCTTGTCCATATGATAGATGCAGCAGTGTAGCAGCTCCGGTTAGGCCGAACACCAAACACTCTGTCCGGCAAGATGTGTCTTAAATACGAGGGGTGTTCGAGTCAAACTGGGACTTTTTCTCCTTTAATTTCTCTATATAATCCCCTGCTACACTAATGCACTTATCCCAGTGTTTCACTAGTGCTTGCATACCATCAAGGTAAAAAGTTTTCTCAGTACTCTGAAACCACGACCGGACTAGCCTGCCTTACATCTGAAACACCGGCCTCTCAGGAACTCCTTTAATAGCTCAAACATTTGGAAATGGCTTGCAGTAAGGTCAGGATTGTACGAGGGATGTGGCTATAACTCCCAGCAGTGTTCCTATAATGTGCAAGTGGTGTGGGTGAATGATTGTGTGTACAGTCCCAACAAGTCCCTGTTGGACCAGACTGCTTTGAGCTGGCACGAATCTATAACTCAACAATACCTCTATAACTGTAGTGAGCAAAAACAAATATCACATCATAACTTTAGGTGAATTGGCTACAACAACAGGAAACATCATTAAATGTTGAAATGAAAGAATCTAATTCCATCATGATCACAGACGCATTGAAAACTCCACAAGTTAATTTTTCTCCCTCATCTTCAGCTGTCCAGTGTTGGTGAATCTGTACCTCTGATAGCCTTAGATTCCTGTTCTTGTGTAAGCTCTCAGAATGTTGTGTGTAAAATTCCCAGGAGATCTTAACCAGTCAAACCAGCCCATCTGGTGCAAATGTATGTGCCAAGTTAAAGAGCTCACACTTTTTCTTCATTCTCGTGTGTGATGTGAACCTTACCCGAAGCTCTTGACCTGTATCTGCATGTTTTTTTGTGTGTGCTGTAGTCAAATTATTTCCTAATTAGATAACTGCACGGATGTGAAAACAGTTTAATTATTACGGTTCTTACATTCTGTGACTCTGTAAGTTTATCCTTAGTGCGCTCTTCACATTCAGCCAGACGTTGCTGTTTCACATCGCGTGCATTTAGCCACAATCTATTTACCGACTTAATAATGATGCCTACAGCATCATCTTGTGACAGTGTCTAATTAAATCTAACAAAAGAAGAGTTCATATTTCACAGTTCAGAGCGCAACTCATATTTACTAGCTAAAGATCAAGCCAACATTCAAAACAAGCCCCATATTAATAATGATAATTCATTTTATATATCTATATCTATATCTACATATATATATATATATATATATATATATATATATATATAGAGAGAGAGAGAGAGAGAGAGAGAGAGAGAAATCATCACCCTTTTCACATTTTGAAAGCAATGCAATACTTATTTACATCAGAACATGTTCTTAATATAGTAGGTTTTTTTAAGGAATACAAAAAACAAGCCCGTCTAGAGCTCAATAATACAAGTGTTTATTTATGTGAATGTCTTTTCACATCTTGATTACGATCTACTTGCCTTAAAAGACAAAATCACATGATGTTTCCAATATTTTCCTTACAAAATCATCAAACATCAGCGTGATAAGGTTTTACTTTGAATACAAGGCAAATATGGTAGTAACTAAGGAAAAGAGACTATTGTTAGGGAATTATTCTCTCAACATAAAATGTTAAAATAATCTGCAATAATAAATAAATACATAAAAAAAAAAACGTCTCCCAGTTGAAGTGTCAGGAAGATGATGATAAAAAAATGGTTAACATTTTTACAAACAGTGTTAGACGGACATCATCAAGTTCTTGGTTAACTCGTTAACACGAGTTCATTAAATTGAATTAGAGAGCATTTAGGAGAGCATTCCTGCCACTGGAGCACCATGTTCTGTAACAGCAAACCGGACCTTCACTTCAGTCCAGCTTACATATGTGCATTTTTGAAACAGATAAATAACAAAGGCTGTAATTACATTTAAAAGTCAAAGGTCTAGTCGTCAACCTCGTAGCCTTTACAACTGTATCCAGTGTCACTCAATGAATCTTACATGACAAAGCACCAAGAGCAAAAAACTATTTCCTTAAGCGTCTTCCGCAGTTCTTGACTCCGATACGCGTAAATCAAAGGGTCTATAAGAGAATTGCATATTATGAGTATTAAGAAAAGGTTGAAATGACTGAAGTAACACTTGCAATAAGGGTTTGTTGGACATGTCAGGATTAAGATCAGGTGCAGAAAGAACGGACCCCAGCAAATGATGAAAACCCCTAACAGGATGGTCAACGTGATGGCTCCTTTCATGCTGGTGGCTTGGCGCCGGTTTTTATCGAGAGCCATGATACGTTTGGAGTGCACGTACGCCAGGATGAACATATGCAAATAGAGAACCGCTGTGAAAACCAGCGTGACACTGAAGAAGGTGACGAGGCAGGCGATGACCGCTTTGTCGGTGTGGTAGATGATAAACAGCGAGCTGGAGGTGATGCTGGTCAGCCAAACGATCACGATGATGGCGATGGCACGCTGTGTGGTCATTATGCTGTGGTATCGCAGGGCGTAGAAGATAGTGATGTAGCGATCGGCTGCGATGGTGCACAGGAAGGACAACGAGGACACCACAGAGCTGCAGATCATGATGTCAATGACATTGTCCAGGTGGCGCAGCATCCTTGCCGTTACACTTAAAAGGTCGTGGTCCGTGAGCAGCATAAACATCGTCTCCACGACGTTGCTCATGCTGACCAGCATGTCTGACACGGCGAGGCAGCAGATGAAGTAGTACATCGGAGAATGCAGGTTTGTGTTCTTGATGATGGCTATAACAACGAGGATGTTCTCCACGAGGCTTATCAAGCCCAGCATCAGGAACAGTTCCTGAGGGATCATTATATGGGCGATACCTGTCACATTCATGTCACTGGCTGTCACGTTGAGGGTGACATTGTCAATATAGTCAATACTCAAGCTGGGCTCCATTGTGTTCATGGTGACGCAGTGGTTTGTCTCTTTAAACTGTAACATGTTGAGACAGCATTAGAGATAGAGACCTTCTGTATTACATTACATTTATCTTAATCACAGAAAGACACTTGATGTAAAAGCCATAAAACATTTCTGTCAATGACAGTACCACAAAGTGCTCCTTTGGGAATTTAAAAAAATTCACCTATCCAAAGAACACCAAAACAACTAATAAATAAGGTTTCTAACCAAATAGGCTTCTAATGGAAGACTAGACCAGAAGAATATTTGTAGGAGGAAAGGGGAGGCACTCCACTCCAAGAAAACTGCACCAGGTGTTAAACATTTGGTGGTGGTAGCATCATGCCTTGGGGCTGTTTTGCTTCCAGTGGCTGGAAAAATGAAGGAGGAGGAGAACCTCCAAGCTCTTCAGCAAACCTGGAAGAACTCCTGGAAGGTTGTGGAAGGAAAAAAGCAGCCCAACTTTAAGCGTTCAGAACCTTAACCCTATTGACAATTTGTGGAACATGGTAATAAGTCATGTCCGGACCAAGACACCAGAAAATTTATTGGAACACTACCAATTATGTCAAAAAGTGGGGTCAAATCGTCAAACAGAACTTGTTGAAGAAGAAAACACACTTGTTGAAGTACATTTTACTTGTGCTTTATGTATATTTTTTATTCTGTATTGCTTTCAGAAATGGTGTTTTCTTTTATTAAAGATGTATGTTGTAGAATATAGAATATAGAAAGGCCTACAGTAATATTGACCTGACATTAGTGTTCATGATCAGTGTATGTAACCTTCTAACCACAACTGTATAACTCTTTTTAAAAGCTTCCAAATCATTATTAATAGGTTCTTCTTGAAGAACTCTGAAAGGAAAACACTGAGGTGCTGGGATCTTTTTAGAACCTTTTCATTGCGACAGTTTTTTCATTGGGACAAATCAAAGAACCGTAGTTTCTTTTTTTCTGACCATACAGTATGTCTGTCCATCTGTGCAGTCTTAGATAAATGTTCCATATAACACCCTATAGAATTCTTTAGTTTTTTGTTTTTTTTTAACTCTTTTAAAAGTTCTAAGTAGGACCTAATAAGAAAGCTAGAACTAGGAACCATACAAAGGGCCTCCAAGAAACTTGTTTGAGAGTACAGTATCAGCCACAACACTCCCACCACCAGCACCAGGTGAACAGAACATTAATTACGCTAATTAAATACGAGTAAACTAGTGACAGGAATGTGGGAACCCAGGGCTCATCTATGCCTGTGGGCAACCCATCTGGTCCAATCCCACAGAAACGCCATTGTTGCCATGAGAGAAAGGTATCAACACACCCAGCACATCACAACCTGCTGCATATGACGCTTAGCAGGCAAAGAGTACAAGGTTGCTGATCTGACTTCCAAATTCCTCAGGTGTCAATCCAATCAAACACTCATGGGATGCGTCGGACAAACAAATCCGATCCATGGAGACCCCATCCTGCATCCTACGGCACCCAAAGGATTTGTCGTTAATGTCCTGAGAGGTCTTGTGGCCCTGGCAGCACAAGGGGAACCTACACAATATTGGGCTTGATATTTTGCGTTGTAATGTTATGATGATTCAGTGTATGTACTTACATGCTTAAATAATTCTTTTGATAAATATTATCGTGTATTGGACACTGGACCTATTCAAAAATATTTAAAATAAGGGCAAACATTTAAATTTTAAATTTGGTCACTTTAATTATCGAAATCAAGATATGTTTTATAGAGCTTTAGGTGGAGAAATCTAATACATTTGGCAAAAATAATATAATTCAAAACTTGTGTGACTTCGACATTTTACAGGGAGTCAAGTCAGATGTAAGATTTTACCTCTTCCTATATTTTAAATATAGTGGTTATATGTGGTTATATAGTGGTTTATGTCAGAAACAGCATATTTCTGATGTCCCTAGCATGTTATGTGTTGAGAAAGATCTATTGAAAATATGAATTACAAAATGGTTTAAAATTAATTTAAAATTCAGACAGGAATCATGGAATGACCACAAAGGTCATGAAATAATATTAATAGATTTGGTACATGTCAGTGGTCTATGTTCTAACTAAATGTCAACATGTTCCACAAAAAAGACTTAAAACATATTTTCCTACCTTTATTCTGAGGATAAATCCACAAGCGGACAGCTCGAGCTCTAAAAGAGAAAATCTGCAAAATCACCTGAACTGCAAGTTGCACTTTTTGTCTAATTTTGGATGATCTCTGATCAGTTTTTCAACATCCTGAATGATGAGCCCACTTGTGGTGTGAATGCCTCCCAAACATTCTAGATATTTATTAACAGGTTAGTTAAAATGTGTATGAAGTAGCCTAATGCATATGTATCCATTAAAAAAGAATCAAGGGAAAACTGCACGGTTCTGTTCTAAATGTTGCTTTTAAAACAAACAAGCTCCTCCTTTAAGAGAGAGAGAGAGAGAGAGAGAGAGAAAGTCTACATTCCAAACCACACTCTACTCGAAAACATGTGATGACTGCTTGGGCATAATATCTTGGCCCACTTTTTAGTGTGTTACCATAAGGTTTAGGACACAGCCTCCAATTTCACCAACTACACTCAAACCCTAATCATCACACATTAATGCTAATTAATAAGAAAAAACAGGTTCATTGTTGATTAATTCTAATAAATAGTTTGTACACATACGCAGGATTTTAAACTACCAAGTAAATAAATAATTCTTACTTGGATTACATAGAGAGATAATGAGGCTATTATATATTAATTAAAACATAGGCTATTAATGCCATTTTTTCTCTATTTTATTGTATCCATACTATATAGATCCAAAACATATACAGAACACAGGTGTGCAAAAAGTAGACACTCATACTATAGTTTTATGCTACAAATGACTGTATGCACCAAAATTTGCTTGTTTTAGCTATTAATAGGTCCATCAGGTCATGATTTTGTTAATGTTTTAACATTTTTCTTTAAATTAAACGTTATCATTCTGTTAAAAGTAGAAAGGATCATTTTAACATTCCTAGCTCTTTGACTCTCCACAGGTTTATTTGGAATTGTTACTTTTAGGTTAAATTTACTTTAAATGCGGTTAGAAAAGGAAGGAAAGAACTGTTTAATGGAAATCCAGGAATCCCAATTATGAAACATAGCAGTGGTTATTGTGCAGCCAGACAGGATAATCATGGGCATATTCATACAGAAGCACAAACATTAGGAAATGCATGAAGTGAAGCCTTACAAACACACACTAGAATAACACAAATAGAAGGACAAACTTATCAAAAGTACAACACGTCATACTGAAAACACAAGCACATGGAGTGTACTCAAAGCAATAATGTTCTGTTCTGAAACAGATGTTTTGAAAGCTGGTCTTTAATATCGAAAAAAATAATGCTAGTGACAATTCTGAAAAATAATCAGGTTTATTTGGGCCAGTAGTATGACTACACAATTTGAAAACTGTACTTGAACTGTATGAAAAATTGATTAAAAAAATTTAACAATGCACTTTAGCGTGTTGTGTAGTCCACCCATCGAAATTTTTTTTATCAAAAATAACCTTATTTCTCTATTTTATTAGTGATATGCACCTATATTTTTACAGTATATAAAAAAAATATTACATTTAAAAATGATGTAGCGCTTAAAGCCCTATGTTTTTATTAAAAGAAATGTACATAGGGCTCAGGATTGTGCAGTATGGAGAGACATATAATTTTTCTCAGGATGACCTAGGCAATATAATGAACTGGATTTTATTTTATTTTATTTTATATAAAAAATTGAAAATGTTTTTAAAAATGGGTCACATATGCAAAGAAATAGCACAGACACACATGATCATGTGTTTTTATGATTGTTTTCAGTTGTTTCTGTGACCAAAAAGGAATAATAATAATATCCTCATTTTGAGAGTTCTACATTTTTGTGACGTTATTCCCATGTTTTATTAAGATTTACACGTTAGAAAAGTAATGATAACTTTCGTTCTACCTGACATATCTGAAAAGCCAAATACTGTACACAGTTTCTTTTTTTTTTTTTTTATCTGAAACCTCTTCATTAACACCAGCAAGGCTTCCATATAAACATGTATTTTTTAAATAATAATCATTGACCTGTGCTGTGTTGCCGGAACAAATCTGTCTGCTCTCAAAATGAGAATATTATTATTGTTGTTGTTATTTGGTCAGATTTAAGAGTTAAAATGCAGTCTACTTGACCCATGCTTCGTTTATTACAGTGTATTCCTTCATGCTGTTTTTGTACAATCAGTATAATCAAACAGAGCAGCAAATGTGTGTTAACAGTGTTTTCATCTTCTTTATCGCCCCACACGTTTGAAAAGCAAGGTTATGGTCTGCATCTTCGGCCCAATAAACGCTTACAGCAATATGGATGTTTGCACAACAGACTAAAGCACCCATGGAGAGAAAGCAGAAAGAAAAGTCTAGAAAGAATTAACCTTAAAATTAGGTGAAGACTTCATAAGGCATAAATGAAGAATATTGCTCAAAGGTGAGCGTGCCAGACTATTAATAACAGTGTTTTGAGAGTAGTGCAGCTGCAACTCAGAAGACCAATAAAACAACCACAAAAAAGAAAAAAAGTATAATAGTTGATGCAGTGAAACTGTATTAAAAAAGGAGACATTTACTTAACATTTATGGAAGGAGTCTCCAGTATCAGTGCTTTTTAACATAAGAGGTAAAGCTGTACCTTTAAGTTCAGTCTTCAGAACAGAAGATACTGTTGCGTCCTGGTAGATTAGTGTTCTCTGTTCAATTACAGTATTTACATCAAGTAAAATATATTTGATACATATTAGGATAGGTGGTATAAATAGCATGCATTTGTGTGTTTGTGAATTAATTACTCTAATATTAAAGAATGTCTTTGTTGAAATACATTAGATTTGTCATAAAGTGTCAGATAGCAAGTAAATAATTGACAAAGCATCTGTCAAGGTTTTCTATGTATAGAGCACAGCTTCTGTGAAGGTTAAACGCTCCCATTAAGGTGAAAATGACCTATAAAATACACATTCATGACTATAAGGCAAGAAATGAGACCGCTTAGATGATGATGATGACGATGATGACTGGCGCACATTAAGCAAATCATACTTTTAAAACACCGTTGAAAACAAGAAATTAAATAATATAACACTTAAATGTATGCATGAAAATAAACATGTCTTTACATCTAAAAATAGTTCTTATTAGATTATGTTTACAATTAAATTTACAAGGGGTGTCGAACCTCATCTCGTGAATGAATTAGTAAAACCATTTACGAAAGACTTCAAGCACAGTGTGGTGATGAAATTCTTAGCTGCGCTTAGGCCATACGCCCGTGAATGCTGATTCGGGCTGAAGGGACTCGGAGCCCACTGCAGTCGTACAATGAACATTCATCAGGAAAAAAACAGCCTGGTTTGACCAACATCTCCTATACAGTCCTGACCTCGCTCCAAGTCATTTCCACATGTTTGGCCAATTAAAGGAGTTCCTGGGAAGCCAGGGTTTCAGATGTGAAGCAGGCAGTCCGATCATAGTTCCAGTGTACTGAGAAATCTTTCTACCTTCATGGTTACCAAGCACTAGTGAAACACTTGTATAAGTGCATTACAGTAGTGAGGATTATATAGAGAAATCTATATTTCGTATACTGTAACTGAAAAGTCCCAGTTTGACTTGAACACCCCTTGTTTGTTACTTTCTGTAATCACATACTGTATATAGCATAGCTTTCTTGGCATTACAAAAACATAAAAGATAGTTTGAAGTCCCACTTTGACCTGACCTAAAAAAATTTCAGCATTTTATACTTTTATATGATGATATTAAATGAATTTGCCTATAATGCTTCCGATTCATGCTTCCACCTTGATATCAAAGGCTGCCGTCATGCTGCGACAAACATTGTTTTCCTAAAAATACTGAATGCTACCATAGTCATAGCACACGCCTGATGAGGTTGTAGTGAGAACTCCATTGACATAGCAACAACACAACGATTTATAGGCTTTAAACTGATCCCTGAATATATTTGAGGAAAAATTAGTTAAGAATGGAACTAAATTTATGGCCAGAATCACATGTCTGTTTGCATTCCATTTGAGCCGAGGATCAAAAGCTGAATAGACGGCGCTTTGACAGAACTGGATATAACTTAGTAAAGGTCAGGCCTTAGAGGGTAAGGGCTGAAAGTGTGCTTGTTCCAAACATTCCTCATGACATGGGCTTGAGCTCCAGGTGGCTTAAAAACAAAGCTGTAGTTCACAACAACTTTCTCGCCAACATCTGCACCACTGCTTATTAATCATGTGATTCCTAGGATCAGGAGGAAACACTTCTCACTTCCTTCTCTTTGAGGTCGCTGTTGTTTGTCAGACATTTTTGCTAAAGAAACCCCTTTCAATTTAGAAAGAATGAGAGCGTTTGAGAGTTGGCATGTTAATATCAAATCCAAGACGATACAGGAAGGAAGCACCATGGAAGATTTAACATGTTATTATGATATTCAAGAGGAAGAGGGGAAGAGAGTACAATGAACTCATTTTATATAAAACAAACAAGCAAAAAAAACTCTTACAGAGAAACAATTTTTGCCGCACATCAATCTGGAAAGGGTTATAAAACCATTTCCAAATAATTTGAAGCTCAATTTGAAGCTCAACAATCCAATCTCCCCAGGAGGGGATGTCCCAGCTCATTCAACAAAAGATCATACAGTGTAATGCTTAGAGAACCCAATCCAAGAGATACATCTCAAACCCTACTGGCCTCACTGAGCATCTGTATAAACCACAAGCCTCTTGAAACAATGCAATATGGGGGAAAAAATATATATATTTGGCCTTAATGCCCACGCCATGTTTGGCAGAATCTACCGATCTTTGTTTCTACCCTCACCTATGGTCATGAATGTTGGGTCATAACCAAAAGAACAAGATTGTGAATACAAGCAGCCAAAATAAGTTTTCTCAGAAGAGTAGCTGGCTTTTCTCTTAGAGATAGGATGAGAAACTCAGAGTAGAACCACTGCTCCTTGGAGAAATGGTTCAGGCATGTAGAAGGATGTCCCCAAGACGGCTACCTAGGGGCATGTTCTTGGCACCATTTGGGAGGAGGCCACGGGGCAGAACAAGGACCAGGTGGTGAGATTATATTTCCACATTGGCTTGGGAATGCCTCGGGTCTTGCAGTCAGAGTTAGCTGAGGTGGCTGGGGAAAGGGAAGTTTGGGGTTCCCTGCTGGAACTGCTTCCTCCTTGACCTGATTTTGGATAAGTGATTGAGATGATGATGTTTGGCAAACACCAAACAGCATTTCAGCAGAAACACCTCATACTCAGTGTCAAGCACAGTAGAGAACCATTCAGGGTATCCATTCTGACCCCTGTCAAAATCGTCTACAGGGAGCTGGACCATGAAGCCGTAGAAGGCGACCTGGTCTGATGAATCACGTTTTCGTTTACATTAAGTGGATGGCATGTGTGCATCGATTACATGGGAAAGAGATGGCACCAGGATGCACTATGGAACAAAGACAAGGAATCGGAGGAAGTGTGATGTTCTGCTGGCAAACCTTGGGTCCTGCCATTCATATGGACGTTACTGTACTTTGACACATGACATCCAACACTGTTGTAGAGCAAGTACACCACTTTATGGCAACACTATTCCTTAATATCAGTGGCCTCTTTCAGTATTTCAAGACCAATACTTACCTCTGCTGCAGAGAAGTTGTTCATTTGGAGTTACCAGTCTCAGAAATCACCAATTAACAAACTACACCTCAGAATAGAGCCATTATGAAGCCTTTACAGTGCATTTAAATAGCAGACACATCTCAATATCAACTGTTTGAAGGAGATAATTGCATATTTTGGACGCCTTCAGAATCTTTTTACAGTGTGGAAAGAAATAAAAATCAGGAAAGACCATGGTATTAGAAGGTGTGTCCAAACTTTGAACTGGTAGTGTACAGTAGGTGTTTAGTTGGGTTGAACTCTAGTGCCTATAATAGCTGTAGCATATGGTTTACATCATTTACAACCTCATTAAAACATTCAGTGAGCCCTTGGTGGCACTGTGATCATGCTTCATCAGGATAGCAAGGTGATCAGTCAGATGATGAGTCTGAAGATTAGAGCTTAAAAGCTATTCTGTAAAAAACAAAAACTACACTTCAGTCTCTTACCTTTCACTCCAAAAGCAGAACAATCATCAGGAGAAATCATTTTAGAAATTAAGTACATTACCACCTTACCCCTACACGATGTTAAAAAAATACAGTCTAGATTAACAATCGCATAACACGTCTCTTGCAGAATGCTCTTCTGTCTCTATAAAAAAAGATCGACCTTGATTAGATTGAAGGTGATTGTGAAAACAATTAACCTACATGGGCTGCCTATTAAGCTCTGCATAGACAACTAATTAAGTTAACTAATGCAGGACAAAAGTAGTCTGTACAGAACAAACCCAGGCAAAAGTCTTTTAATGAATAAAAATATTGATTGAGAGAAGAATTTATTTCTACTTCTTAATTTAGAAGTTTTATTTATAAGTAGAATATTTTATTACAGATGAAATGACTTTGGGTCACGAGGGTCAGATGGAGTTCTGCAAAGTGATAATCTGAGTAAAGTATCCTGTATCCCAGCTAGTGTTTGATGGATTGTTAAAATCTAGAAACCAGTGTTGAGGAGAAACATTAATGCTTTGTTGCATAGCACTATGCTCAGATTAACACCATCATGTCTTGGTTTTATCTCTGGATAAAAACATCTGTCAAGCTCGCACATTCTGGAGGATTCCGCATAATTAAGTGTCCATCGAGAATTAGGTTTAATCTTGGAGGGAGACAAAGGACAGAAATAAACTGACTGTGAATGTACGGATTTCTCGTTCTCCACCTCAACCTGCCACCTCTAATCTCCGTCCCATTGTCTGTTTTAATTTCTTCACTCTTCTGCTGTCGTGCCTTCTCAGTCTCAATCCCATTCCTCCTCATCTCGGTCTTGGTTGTCGTCCCTCGGCGGATCCTGGAATTGAATGTTGGCCAGCATGTCCCTCATGGCCACCATCAATCGGTTCACTTCCTGGTTCAGGTCCCGACCTGCGCGTGCCACTTCCAGGTCATCTTCAGGCCTCTGTCCACCCTGGAATAAGAACAATACAGTACTCAGTTTTCTTGTTTTCACACTCTTGGATTTAGACATTTTTATATTTCCAACAAACCAAAATCTTCTTTAAATTACATAATTCTAAGTTTGGTTTCTCCAAGTCCTGCTTGAAGCTTTAGGGAGAGACAGAGTGTATACCCTACATAAATTTATATTCTACATAAATAAGATGTTGCGCATCATTAAAACAGAAACTGCTACATCACAGCATCATTGCTTCTTAAATTAATGAAATGGGAACAAATGTTTTACTGTGACAGGCTGCAAAGTGCTTAAGTATATTCAAGTAAATTTTAAAATATGTTGTTTATGTAACATCCTCAGCAGCAACCTTGTTTCCCCTCTCTTCAGTTCCAACCACTCAGAATTCAGCCTCGGCAGTGTAACTAATCACCGGCCTGATCACCTGTCATCATCTGCACCTGTTTCCCACTGGTTCATGCCTTAACATAGATGATATTTTTTTTAATGCTTGAATGATTCATAGGTCACTGAGAGACAAAAATTTGCCAAAAATGTAGAGCCAAAAAAGTTTTTCAGAAAGCCTGGAGAAACATTTCCTCAAAACTGCATTAAAAATATAAGAAACCATTTGGAAGCAAAATATGAAGAAATGAGGGGAGCTCAAGACTTTTGCACATGGTGTAGGTTACTCCAAAGAAAATAGGTTTATTTGTGTATATATATATTTGTAAATCGTTGGTTATCTCACTTAATTTAGGGTTTTAAGGGATTATGAGCCTTTCACTAAGTTCAAAAACCCTTGTTATTTCTAAGTCTAAGTCAACTTCTGTATCAAGGCAGGTATCAAGGCATGTATCTGGTGACTTTGTGAAACTTGTGCATCATGAAAGTCCTGAGAGTGATGAATCTTCAGATCCTCATCAGCGATGTGACAAATACTGATGCAATCATGTGACGCTCTATACACCAGTCACTGTAGTGTGATGTAACAGAGCTTAATGAGTATGTGAAAGGCGCTCTCATGGACAGCAGGATTAAAACTGTTTTGGGTACTTAATCATTATGTCTTCTGGAGTCCACTCACCTGCAGGTTGAAGTTGGGCAACAAAGAACGGAACAACAGCGACAAGGTGCTTTCATTCGAGGCGCTTGGATTCTGCCTAGAAAGGGGTTTCACAAAACTTAAACATTCTTAACTTGTAATTTGTTACATATATTAAATATGCAATCGGAAGAAACAAAACAAATAAGTATGACATGTAGAAGACAAGTTAGTTTTCTAGGTATCTATGAGGGGCGTTCAAGTAAAACCGGGACATTTGATTGTGCAGAATAACAGAATACCGTTATGAGAGTAAAAACTCAGTATTTCGGAGCCATGACTGGACTGCCTGCTTCACATTTGAAAACCTGGCTCCTCAGGAACTCCTTTAATGGCCCAAACATGTAGAAATGGCTTGGGGTGAGGTCAGGACTGTATGGAGGACGTGGCAATAACTCCAAGCCGAGTTCCTGCAGTGTGCAAGTGGTGTTGGTGAACGATTGTGTGTTCAGTTCCCACAGACAGATATGTCTTGATTTGTAAGGATCAGGTGTTCGACTCCTGAATATTCACGGAACGACTGCAGTGGGCTCCAAGCCGCCTCGGCCAGGACGAGCTAGGTCATGCACGAACATACGGCCTTCTCTAATACGTTTTCAATATTCACATGTTTCAGTGCAGCTAAAGGTCTCATCACTGCGTCAAGCGCTTTTATGCCTCATTTACCAGAAATTTCATTACAAGTTCCGGTCTAGCTTGAACGGCCCTCATATTATGTTATAGTAGCAGTAGAAACATAGGTAAAGGCTCCTGGTTACTGATCAGAAGGTTGTGAGTTTAAGCCCCAGCATTGCCAAGCTTGCACTGCAAGGCCCTTAGGCTTTGAAAAAAAGGACACTGGTTCCTGAAATGTCTGCATAAAGCACTGGATTTAATTTCCTTGTTTAGTTCTTTGTACTAGGATTAATCTCTGCGTTGAGCTCAATCTAATTCGAATACACAGGAATAATCCCAGCACTATAGAGTGCAGAGAAACAAACAGCAGTGAGAATTACTGCACAGGGAACATGGTGAGACGCCGTACCTCTCAGGCCTGGTGTAGGAAACGATAGCGTCTAGAGGAGGAAGTGGATCATAGCTCATCACTGGCTGCGTGGTGACTTCCTGTAGAAAACAAAACAACCAACAGTGCAGTGGTCAATTATAGAAGTGTCTCTAAAAAGTCTTATTAATGATTTAATTGCAGTCTAAAAAGTTGTTTCCTCACATCCCTGAATTAAGAAAAAAAAATGTTGAATAAAATAAACGAAAAGAAACAATCGATCACCAGAGGCAGTGTAGATGTGGCCTCCTTAATCTCAGAAAGAAGTACGTGTCTGTGAATGTTCCTGGGAGCACTCTGGTATCTTTGCTTTCTCCTGACCACGGGACAACATGCACACGCGCACGCACGCACACACACACACACACACACACACACACACATTACATAAAGAATAAAAATTCAGTCAAAGTTAATATCTTATGGGGACGCGAGTAAAATAAGGAACATTTAGTGCAAGATCCGTCTGCACTTCTGTGCTTCTTACTTGTTCTGGTACTCCTCCACCACCGGGTCCTTAGCATCGACCCTCCTCAACACGTCCTGTACGTTTCCTTCCATCCACAGCATCACACCTGCCTCCTTCCACAGGGTGTGGCAGCGGCCCACGTACAGACCCATGAGCTCCGACAGGGCCGGGGCCTGCCTGAGAGAAAGATGGAAAAAAGTGTGTGTGAGAGAGCAAGAAAGAGCTGCATAAGAGGTCAGGATGACATTTTATTGTGCATTTAGATCTTATCTGCATGATCTAATTCAAACTAATCTGAGCATAAGATTAGACACGAAGAGAGCGTGGATATGGATGGTTACCCCAAACGGCTTTTGGGACCGAAGAAGGCATGCGAGGAGACGGCGGCGTCGGGCTGGACCGAGCAGTGGTCCAGCAAAGGCATCAACACTGAAACACACACACACACACACACACACACACACACACACACGGACAAAAGCTATTATGAGAAGCTGTCACAGTTGTCACTACACCAAAATAACAGTACTGTCAATTCAAATAAAGTTTTGGCACCCATTTTACTTTTTTTTAAGTCTAATCTTTATGCTCTCTAGAAAACTAAAATCTTTTTTTTTCCTGATCTCACTAACAAGTGATTTTATTATGGAGACACAGCTGTTTAGTCCCAATTCTGTGAGTTCTCATCACATTGTGTGTGTGTAAGGAAATGCTCTTACTTTCACTTTTAAACATGGCTCTGGCTTCTACTGTTGACTTTTTTTTCTATTCATGATTTTTTTTCTGACCATATTTCTTCCACAAAGTTGATGCTTCTGCACGATTCTTCCAGATTTTGCTAATGTGTTGAAGGGTTCTTAACCCATGTCCCTTTATTTCAGATTTCCTTAGTTGTTTTCTTTGCTTGACACACACCAATAATTTCACCCTTCTGAAATAGCGATTTTTTCTTTCCTTCCCATCAGTTCTGAGGAGCACTGATTTTGCAGTGCTGCCAAAATATCCTTACAAAGCAAGCCACACACAGATTAGGCCTGTCCACTGAAATATTGAAATATTACGGATGTGTCATGGGTATGTTCTGTTTACTGGATTGGATAAATGATGACATGCACTGAAACAAAAAGGGTCAGTGTGCCAAAACTTAAATACCAAAGTTCCAATAATGTATTTTAAAGTATTTAAATCGGACGATTCTTGGTGTTCCATCATAACGACTCTATGAAGGAAACCTTTTATATGATCATGAAGTCAATTGGTAAAAATGGTGGATTTTTATTTTTTCATGGATCATGTGTTAGAAATGTAAAATGATTTAAAAAAACCTAGTTAATGATAACTACGAAAAAAAGGATCTGAAACATTACACTGCGTAATAAAATTGTGGAATGTTCCCTTTCCAAAGACATCAGAAGCAGAAGATTTAAAAAGAATTGAAACATTAAAACAAATCGCTGTTACATTTCTTTAGCGCACCGTGTTGTCCCGCACTGCATTCTGGAATAATGCTATTTTTGGGGCGAGTGTGTGCGCATGTGCATATATATGTATATCTCACCTCCAGGAAAGAAGATGAGAGCATCCTGCAGTAACGCGTCAGCTCTGTGCTTCATGCGCTGGCTCTCCTCGGGTCTCGTCTCCTCTTGCTGACTCACGTGGTAGCAAGCCAGAGCTACTGAGAAGGCAAAGTTAGGCAGCTGCGACAGGTTCCGATGTACCTAAAGACAATTATCAGAAGCAAACCACACCGCTAAATATGATGATGATGAACAGTGGAGTCGACACATCTGTGAACTTCTATGCATTCGGACATAATGTTGAAAAGACTAAGGGAAGATGAACAGAGTCTGTATAACTCTTGGTCAGATTGGTCAACTCTAACAACAGCTTCTGTTTCTATGGCGACAGCACATCCGCAATGCATGCTCAAAATAATATAAACACAGTATTATCTAAAAAATTGTTTAAACGAGAAAGAAAAAAGAAAAGGATGCTCAGGGAATGACTGATTATATCTGCTATAACGTAAGTGATGGTTCATAATACTTAACGCAACTATAAGAGCTTAAAGAATTTCTTGTCTTTTATTGACAGATTGAATGATGTGAGCATCTGCAAATTGCTGCAGATTACAGAAAGAGGAATAAAATACTTCATGATGTCATGTTACAGGAAAAAAATAAAATAAATTAACTCCTGGCTGTAACAGTAATCTTCTTCATTAAATCCTGCCGTCTTGAAGGATTTTGCTGTACCAGCACAGTCGCACAGGTTTACTGATCAGCGTGTCCAGATGACACGGATAACACGGAGGCGTCTTACCTCCCACTCATCGTACAGTCGGATGAGAAAGGTGTATTCCCGACAGCGCAGACACAGGAAATCGATCAGCAGCAGCATGCAAAGGGGATCGTTATCCGGGTCCAGACTAGAAACACAGATATGAGCAGCATTTATAGTTCAAAGACAGTCTGCTAATAATAACCATCAATTAATAGGTTGTTTGTAATCATGTGACTGCTATGAAATGTGAAGGCAGGAGGTGGAAAACCAGAAAGGATGAGATGGACGAAAACCCTTATTTTTATTATAATAATTTATATTATAATATTTGAGAGGTTGTTTGTTAGGGGTGGGGTTCATGTCCTCAATACCAATCTTTTATTGTCTTGTGGATTAAACTAGCAGCAAACACCTGTCAATGTTAGGGTAGACCATCCATTCAATTTGATTCAATTCAATTAAATTTAACAGCATTAATGTTTATTTTTCTCTCAAACAATTATAGTTAAAATTATTAAAATCTATCAAAAGTATTTAATACATATTGAAATGCTGTGCGAATTGTCTTATTGATTGTTTACATGACTTGTACAAAGCGCTGATCTTTTCTCCTTGCCAGTCTTCTACTCCACACTCCAGTCCAGTAGGTGGCGGTATTGCACCAACAACTCAAAAATTTAAAAGATGAAGACGTGATACAAAACGGAGG
>JAOVVB010000037.1:34990702-35005936 GCA_028570985.1 Heterobranchus longifilis | reverse complement strand
TCTGTCTCAATCCTTTACCATAAACCTATGATAAAAATTATAGACCCTTCATTTCTTTGTAAGTGGGCAAACTTAGACAATCTGTAGGGGATCAAATACTTATTTCCCCCACTGTATATTTGCAAATACTAGTTACTATTATTATATTACTTTTTCCATCCATATATGTCTACCCTTCAGACACACCATCACAGGCTCATTTACACCCATGCATTCAATTGCATTTTGGGTTGATTTACTCATATAAAATCCCCAGACAATTGATGAAAAAGAATGACTGCTCGTTTTTTTTTTTTGGATTGCATAATTACTCTCTTTTCCATGCTCTCTTTCCTTGTCTAGTTGTGTACAAGATGTACGTGGACCTGACATCACATGCACAATGCAAAAAATAATATTAAAAACATAAGGTAACACTTGTATACAAGTTTCTTTTTTTAATTTTGTAAACAGCTGCACAATGCATCAACATATGAAGAGATGGCAAGGAGGCCTGTTCCGTTTTGAGGCAAAAATGAAACCGTATTCAAGTCAGTTTATAGAAATTATACTGTAAATTGTTGTTTTGGGGCACAAGATTCTAGTATTCAAAATGTGTGATATAATAGAAACATGGATGGGAAGTTCCTGTGTGAATAAATAAACAGGAGTTGTTCCCAGAGTGCTCTCCAGAGATGCAGAGTAGTGCAGTCGTCTCTCACCAGCACACCGATTGGAACAGATACTCATCAATTATCATCGTCTTCATCCGAGTCCATCACTCGTCGTCTGTTAAACTGGAAGAAGCAGAGGAAGAGTTACAGAAAGCTGATGCTGAATTAAAAAAAAAAAAGTATGCAGGTTGAAATGCGTGTTACCTTGACAGTTGTTTTCTTCTCTGTTTGTTGGCTGACTTTTTCAAGGATCTCTATTAAACCAGACTCCGAGATCTAAAAAGTAGATAATGAATACATAGGTTTGTTTGTAATGACCAAAATCTGACCAATAATTTTTCAGACATTTATATAACATATCCTTATTCTTCAGGAGCACTGGTAGCTCAGACCTTGAGCAAGGACCTTAACCCTGTCTGCTCCAGGGGCGCCATATCATGTGCTCTAAACCCAGCTTCAGGGAAGAGTCTGCAGGGCATGGGGTCCTCCAGGACCACGACTGGAAAACATTGATGTCATGGTCATGGGGGACCTAGAACCTATTCCAAGGCAAGCTGGGGTAAACCCTGGATAGGTGCCAAGCCTTCACAGTGCAGAATTACACGCTCTCATACACAATATGTCTTTCGACTGTAGGAGGAAACTGGAGTCTCCGGGGGAAACCCACCAAGCATGGCACATAGATCATACAGAAGAAATAAACAACCTAAAATACACTTAAGGGGAAAGGTTTTAACATACATTTTTCACACAGAAAACTCTAGAAGAACTTATAAACTATTGTATATACGGTGTATAGAAAAACTTATTGTACTTTCGTTGTTTCTTTTCTTTAATTACATTAAATTTGTCTTAATATTTTTTCCTTTTCTTTCCTTGTTTTTCCATTTGCTATTCCTTCATTTCCTCTCCTTCTTGCTTTCCTTTTCCTACTGCTCAGAAAATCTCTTTCCTCACCTTCCTATTTGTTCTCTTGCATTCTTTTCTAGCCTTTTACTTTCTCACTACATCTTGCCTTTGTCTTTCTGTCTTTCGGTTTTGATACCATCTCATTTCTTTTCTTTCATGGTTGCTATTTATAATGCTTTCTTTTTCCCCCAGCACATCTCTTCTTTTTATTTGTTTTGGTCACGACGTACTATTCTTCATTTGACCGTTCCCTATTTTTACTTTACTTTCAGTTTATATTATTTTTGTTCTTTTACTTTGTTTTTCAGTCAGGCTTGTTCCATATTATTATTATTTCTCTCACACACTTTTTTTCTTTATTTTTATCTCTTTTCTATAATTTCTTTTATTTCTGTTCTGTTACTGTATTTATTTATTCCCTTATTTTTGCTTGATTTAAAAAAAAATCTTGTTTGTAGTAAATCAATTAATCGGCAGCTCCCCCCCATTCCATTTTCATTTGCCCTTCAATATTCCATCCTTCTTAGTGATTTCTGTTTAAAACTCTTTAGATCTCGTCTTCTTCTCACTCACGCTTACCTTCCCCCCGAGCTGGCCGTATCGAGCCATCTGGATCAGATAATTCTCCACAGCTTTTGCTTTGTCAGGCTTCACCAGTGCCAGGTTACTCACTAAAACCAAAGAGAAGAGTGAGGTTCGAGAGAACAGCGGCACCTCCTGGAGCACACATGTAGCACACAGATACACTAGGGCGATCAAATCAAACCAGGACATGTAATGAAATCTCTAGTGAATGAAAGTATAAAATCTTTTAAGCACAGTACAGTGATGAGATTCTTATCCTGAGTAAAACATTTGAACTAAATTAGATGACAATACTGGCGAAGGTGGCTGAGCTGCAGTCGTTCCGGGGAACACTCAGCAACAGATACTTGAAAATGACTAACTTGTCACCGTCTTGTGGAAGAGACGAACCTGTCTGTGGGAAATGTACACAATCATTCAGGAACACCACTTGCACATTACAGAAACTTTTGTGCCACGTCCTGGGCTAAGTGCATTAGTGTAGTAGGGGATTATGTAGAGAAATAACAGGAGTTTTTACTCTCATAACTGTGTTCTGCTCTTCTGCACAAAGTCCCGGCTTGACTTGAATTCCCCATCATAAATATAAATTCATCTCACATCTGGCGCGAGCCGACTGATCCAACACCTGTGCCAGTATCGTGTTCCTCATTTCTGTATCTCTGTCAAAAGGAAGTGAGAGTTTAATGTAAAAGGGAGGAAGAGGTCATGACCTTTAATACGTTTTTTATACACTGTAGGTTTTAAAACTAACTCATGCAAGAAGGCCAGGAAATCAGTCAGAATATTCCTATTGTATGAAAACATTTTTGGTATATTTTAAGTCTTTGTATTTAATTTTTTTTTACTATACATTTGTTTTTAAACAGCAATCATCTGTAACACTGACTTATTTAGTTTTCCATTTACAAATGATTTATATAATCATCAGATGTCGATGTCTCAATGTTTCAGCATGTTGTGCAATAATAATAGCCCTTTTTACTTCTTTGATGCATGAAAACTAATTCATACATCAAAATAATTCTAAATATTCAATTTGTATAAAATGCACTTCATTTTTTTGTAGCTTCAGTAAACCTGGCATATTGACATACCTCTGCTTGGCTTCCTGTTGCCCTTGCTCACTGGAGGAGTCCTAAATTATAACAGAAAGAAACAATATATATACAGCTGTTTAGTCATTTCAGACAGATTTGGATAAAACCAAGGCATGTTTCTTTTTTATTAGTCCACACTGCTAGAACACATTAATAAAGTGAGCTCATGTATTTAAAAAAAAAAAAAAAGGGAAAAAAAAAAAGTTAACATGCTAAGAATGCTTTAGACAAGATTCTTGAGGGATAATGGATAAACGTTAAGAAGTTTCTAGTGCTATGAAGCCGCTGTTAGCCAGCGCTCAACTGGATCAGCATTTAAACCTAGCGAAGCATCAAGAACATGCAACACATAAAAAAGAATACAAACCCAAGTCTGTTTAAAGGTTGCCTTAATTATTATTTTTTTTTTATAAGAAAATTGACAGTTCTGAACAGTTGGACTGAATGAAGGACTAAAGCTTCTCTGCAGCTGTCCTTAAGCAGAGATGAAGCAAGTGCTAATGCTCCACTAGATTAATTTGTAGGTTCCAAGTTCTGATCTGGAAAATCTGCTCGTCTCACAATTCCTACTTATTAACTCATGACACTTTTCAACCTCTCAGTTCACCGGATGGCATCAAATCAACATGCCACAGAAAGTCACACACACTCCAAGATTGCAATGATTTTCAAATGACACTTTGCTCAAATGCAATATAAATCCCACTCACTGCACGACCACCAGTAGCGGAATGGCATTGTGGGTAAATTCAAAGTTGATGAAAATTAATTAGTGGTGATCAGGTGTTAATATTAAATAAAGAGGGTGGACTTTTCCTTCCAAGGCAGCGACTACTATAAGATGTAAAAACATGCCCAACCTCTGTTTTCCCCATCTTTTCTTTACTTCAAGATGTATAGTTAATCATGTCTTATTTGCAATAATTACAATGTTACCTATCGCACCTTTAGTGCACTGTTCTGCAAAAGTGAAGGAAGTGTAAAACAGGCATGGGTTTGAGGTGTCTGTGTGTGTCTGTGTGTGTGTAAGTTTATATGTATGTGGTTCTGGTGGCTTAAACGACTATTAAGCCAAGATGTGATTTGGGGAAAAAAAAAAAAAAAAAAAATCCAAGCACATCAGATAATTAGCAAGCTATTTACATCAGGGTGGTCAAGTCCACATGCCATTTCACAGTTAGTCTGATGTCAAATGAGCTGAACAGCAATGACTACAAAAATATATTTTGCAAGGCAATAATCTGTAAAGAAGTCAGCTTTTATTTGAGATAAAAAAATATTTTAAAATTTCACCTAAATCTTTGTTAAATCTTTGTGTAAAAAAGCAGAACAGGATTACAATAAGGTCACGAATCGACCCAAAATAGCCTGTAATATTGGAGCTGGGGCAATTTTAAATAAAAATATTTACAAACAATCGTTGCATATGTATAAGCACTCCCACTGTTGTGTAGGCCCTAAATCTGTAATCACAATAGAGCCCTTTTTTTTTTTACAGTAGTAATTCTTACCATATAGGACCATGTTTATTGTTCTATATTGCCCTCTAGTGGACTAACAGTTTAGCATCTTTTTTAAAACTTCAGATTCAATCGCCACAAAATGAGTTTTTTTTCAGAACATGCATACTGTTTTAGCTATAATAACTACATGGAAAATACAGGCCATGACACAAGTGCCAATCAGTAAATTAAGCAAAAGATACTCCTTTCTAGGGCAATAACTATATCCTTAAGTAAAAAAAAAAAAAAAAAAAAAATCAGTTGTGTGTTCATAGGGTTGCCAAAGCAAGAAACCAGCAAAATATTTGGGAAATATTAGCCTATTTCATCAGCTGTTTATTAGTCTGCATGAAAAGCTTTAATACGCATCAGAAGAATGAAAGCAACTTTCAAAAAGCCGAAAGCCTCTTCATTACCGGCATTACATTCATTTTATTTCATTACATTCATTAGGCTTACCGGCTCCATCGGGTCCCACACTACACCCTGAGGAGGAAAGCTGACACTCATTTAGTGCACTTTTTGTGATGGGATAGTTGTGGTTTCCAAGCATTAAAAATTTACCAGAAGAAATATTGTGAACAAATGAAAATGAGGAGCAAGGGGCATACAGTAGCTGATGGGGTATTACTTGGCGGTAGATTGACACTGACATGGTAGTGTGTGTAGTGAAGTTATGCATGTTTTGTCAAACACTCAGAAACTTATCAGCCATGACTGCTGATGACGGCTAGAGGAAGATTAATACACGATGAGTTTTAGTCTCTAATTGTATACTTTCAAAGAGTCCAACAAGGCATGGAAATAAATGTAAAGAATAAAACACCATTACACGCTAACAATTAGAGATGAGGTGGATAGTGCATACTGACATAAATTATACAACTTAACTTGTTGATTGACACTGACATTTAACAACAAATAAATATTCTTGAGAGCTACTAAACTGCACTATAAAACACTACAGTTAAGTCCCGCCTTTGTGCTCTAGGACTGGCTTGCATTTTACACTCAGTGACGATCTAACCAATCATAGATTAGACCGAATACTTGTAACCAATTATGAAGAAGGTGGGATCTTTTAGAAAAAGATAAAAAGTCTAACTTAATAATGTAAATAAACTTCTAAAAACAACCAATTCTCAGATTTGATTTCATAAATGATTTCATAAATTGTCTCATCTGTAGAAATGTGCAAACAATTATGTTTTAAAATAATTACAGAATGTGTCACTTTTTTTTACCAGGTCATGTCAGGACAATTCTTTTCTGAATCAATTCACATTTCACCACAGTGACACCAAACTAAATTTTTTTTTTTTATGTACATGGGTGAGTCAAAAATTAAGCACACTCTAGCTATAGAGTTTATTTCAATTAACATTTAGAAAAGACAAATACATAATTTATGTCAACAAACTTTTGCATTCCCTTATTAAAAAATGTTTTAGGATGAGCTGCGAGCCACAAATGCACGACTGGACTTCATCAGAAATAAATCTTCGTCCTTGTATTCAGGGGACCTAACAGGTAAAAGCTCGACGGAACAAGATCAGGACTATATGGAGGACGCTTTAACACATCAAAACAAAATTTTTGCAGAGTGTCAAAGACGTTGTGGGCAGAAGTCTGTGGACGTGCATCAGGCTTCAGCTCTTCAATAAGAGTCTCACTGTAATGAGCACTGTTAATTGTTGAACGTTTTTCCTGATAAATGTTCCAATACTGGAAGAAACACTTACCTTGAGAATCCCAGAAAATTGTTAACGTTTCCCTTTCATACTCTGCCGTTTAGTCTCAGGCTTGTAGTGATTAATCCGAAAAATACCAGCAAAATGCCTAAATGTAATGTAATGCAATGATTCTCTTTAGGAAACTTCGACTTTCCATGTTATCGGTCCAAATGTTGTTTGCAGATATCCACACACTTCTGTTTTCGCTCTTCCGTGAGTTGTTTCAGCACCATGTGCACCCTCAGACCAGAAAAATCACTGCACGCTGCCGCTCTTTTGTGCATTTTTACTCATACTGCAGTTACAAATTAACTGATGTAACATGTTCACACCTGCACAGCAGTGACTGGGGAGACAGTAACCTTAAACGGAAAGCGGTGATAAGAGTGCGGCCAACAGAACTTAAAAAAATAAAACGGAGTGTGGAACATTTTGGAATCTCCATTAAATATACAGTATGTCTGTATTAATGTGATGAAATAAATGTGGTAAAATAGGAAAGCTTGTTGGACAAAATGTATTAAAAAGCAAGAAGATTAAGTTGCAAATTGATGCAATTGTCTTTTCCAAAGGTTAATGAAAATAAATTCTACAGCTAGAGAGTGGATAATTTTTGACTCACCCTCATACAATCATCATGTACCTTACCTAGTTAATGCATCTTAATACACAAGATTCCCACCTGACTGCACGATTGGAAACAGTGTATCATGCGGTATTTTTTATTTTTTTTTCCTTTCAATAAGACCGGTACCCTTTTTCTTGTTGTGAGTTTTTTTTAAAATTTTTTTATTTGATCTAGCCTTAATATTCTTCTACACCTCGTTGCTTGTACATTGCTGTATTTCTTATAATATATAATAAAGCATATTTTAAAAAGTATATTATAATAAAGTACTCTATCTATCCATCTATCTTTTTTGTTAAATCATTTATTGCATCTTAACATTTAATAAACATATTATTCACATACTATTACATCAGAAAGGAAAATAAAATACAAATAAAAATAAGAAAATATCAAAATAAGAGACGTATACTTATATAATTAAAATAGAGAGGAGGGATTTGGTTCTTTAAATGAATTCATAGTTCTAGTTGCTATCTATATACTGTATGTCACAACTGATGTTACAGGAAATACATAGGTAGGAAACACCTACTGAACCAATCAGAGAATCGAGAATTTGGCGAAATCTTTTTTTCTTTTCTTTTTTGTCCTGGATGAACAGCGTTGATTAAATGTGTAAACTGTGTAGAATTCCCGTTATTTTGGAAAATTCTGGAAAACGTCAAAATCTGCCTTTATTCACACTTGAAACGTGTTCTGTCTTTTCTACTACACAAAATAGCCTTGTAGATTTTTTCAATCTAATATTAGCTGTTGTTCACATTATTTCCACCTATTTGCTCTAAAATGATTTAAAATTATAAACTGGTTGATAATTACAATAAGAACGCCTGATTTATTAGCTAGCTTGTTGTAACGCCCCTTTTTCTGCCCCGCAGGCACACACGGTGTGAGCTAGCTAAAGTTTGCTAACTAGCAGTACAGGAATGACACAGCTAAAAGTAATCTACTACACCTAGAACCAAGAGCAAATATATACGAATAACTGATACACAATGCATTATTTATTCACAAAAAATATATATATTTATTTATTTAGTTTATAATGCGAAAGGTTCGTCCTAAAACGTGCATTCCCATATATGGTCGGAAATGCTAGCATGCTAACTTGCTTGCTAGTTAATGTTTGTAACCAGTTTGCCACTTACCCCATGTTTTGCCTGCAGTTCTGCCATCCGCTGCCGCCTAATAGCCTCCAATTCTTCATCAGCCATTGTGTCACAATTATTTAAGTGCAAAATATAAGACTTGTAAAGGCTAGACTAAGAACAGACGCTATGTGTAGAAGCTAGCCAGGCTGAAGTAATCACACCCAGAGCAATCAAGCAGTCAGTCATCCCAGTGATGCACGATAACAACGATTATTGTATATTAAAGTATATACATTTTATTAGTTAACTGTAATATTAAATGTAATCATTTACGAGCTGTCTATTCTTGGTGCCAAAATTTGTGTTGACAATTTTTCAATTTCAGTGTAGAAAACGAGCTACTGCACGCTTTATTAAAAAAAATTTAAAAAAAAAATGTAAGTCCCTAGAATTGAATATCGGTTGTATCAGGATCGTTTTTTATACCAAAAGAAAGAAGATATTTATTCTGCATACACTTGAAATTGAACATTAAAAAATAAAGTCTTAGTAGTATAAATAATATAAAGTTAGGAAAAAAATATTTCTTATGAAAAAGATTATATCACAATTGTTGCCTTAATAACTCCAGAAAGGATTACATCCATCTGCTGTACAACATAAACAGTTGTGTGTTATGCTATTTATACTATGGCAATTAAAATGTTTAATTTATTATTGAATGAAATGTGGGACAGTTGAACATTCATTACTATTCATTCTCTATACCACTTTTACAGGGTCCTGTATAGGGTCGTGGGAGGCCTGGAGCCTATCCCAGGGATCTTGGGGCCCTGGACAGGGTACCAGTCCATCACAGGGCACACAATCACACACTCTTGGCAATTTGGAAATGCCAATTAGCCCAAGCTGCACGTCTTTGGACTGTGGGAGGAAACCAGAGTACTCGGAGGAAACCCATCAAGCATGGGGAGAACATGCAAACTACATGCAAATAGACCAGAAGCAGGAATCAAACCATCGACGCTGGAGATGCAGCTAAACATTTTAAAAGTTTAAATTTAATATTGTGGAAAAGACACAGATTAGTTCCTGTTCTCATCACTTATAGTTTACTATAGTCAGGGTTGAAAATAGTTTTTAAAAATTTGTTGGTGCTACTACCACAACCTTCGTCGCTTCATATTGTTCACTTCTTTTTCAGCTTTATGCACCTTGATTTTTTTTTTTTTACACCTATATGGAGTAGGAAAAAAAAACACTTGACACTGTAAATAGCAAAGTATTTGTTTCAATTGTTAAGGTGCAACTTTTAACAGGATTATGTGAAAATTGATAAAACTTTCAAAATCCTCATAACTTGCTACATTTTATTTGAATGTACCAGGACAATAAATCAAATGGACCTCTTTCACAGGCACTGTGTTTAGAATATAAACAAGGCTGTACATGAACAGTCACATACAGCTTGTTTAAGCTGCTGTCTGTGTTGTTGGAATAAAACAGAATATCGTGACCCATCACTGCTCATTTTGCGACACATTTTACTTGGGAGATTTTGCAAGAAACCTCTGCCTGACAAAACCTCACAGCATGTTGGTAGAAGGTCGCGCTCACTTTAACTAGCAGTAATGAAAAAACACAACTCAGATGGTTTAGAGATATTCCCGAACGACTTAGAAGTGGTTAATAAAGAGGCATAGTGTTATTTATGAGGACAAAATGTTAGCAGCTGTGTTTTCTTGCTGAAAGTGCAGCTACTGTCCCCTCTTTGTGATACTGCATACCAACACTGAAATTTTAAATGCTTTGGTTCCCAAAGAGTCAGAAAGTTAATTTTATACCACTGTCTTAGTTTCTGTTATAATTCCGCCTGCAGTTGTGACAGTAGAGGAAATGAAAACAGTCACATCCAACTCCACCTATAAATCTGTTTATTTGGTATCATTTGTAAAGTCTAGTTTTATTGTTGACTTTTAAAATGTACAGGTTCTTTTAAAATGTACTAACACATGCATATGAAGTTGTGATTTATCATATGTAGCCTATCTCAGAAATGGCTGGTTTACTACTCAGGGTAATAAAGTGATGTGTAAATGGCAATAAAAATGTTCAGTAAAATTAATTTATGCACGTATAAACGTTTCTCATAATTTATAAATAATACCTGTTATGAATTGAAACAGTGTTTTTAGCTGTACACAGTACCAGACCATAATGGTCTGTTTTCACCCCTGGTTATAGTCAGGCTCATTCCCTCTCTCAAAAAGCAGCTCATCATTTTACAGGGAAACCAGACAGTATACAATTTTATGTCCTAACCTTTTTTGTGCTAACAAACTTTGTAAAGGCACAGTGAGTGTTACAAACCGTATATGATTAAGAGTCCATCCACAATAATATAAATGTGTCCCGAAAACTGTTAAAAATGTCATCAGGTTTCACTTTGTTAAAACGACACATTTTTTATAGCTGTTTTTTACTCTTAGATTATGTAAAGTATCTGCTGTCCAATTCTCTGTATACTAGAATAAGTGCATTTTATATTAATCTTGGATTTATGCTACAGCTGCAACCTTCTGACCAATCAAGTTCAAGCTTTTTATTACTCGTTGGTCTAAATAAAGTTTAGCTTTTCTTTGGCAGAAATCTTATGGACTTTTCCAAACTCATGACTCCTTTCTTAAATGTTAGATACATGTCTTATATCAACAAACTTATCTATATTACTATATCAATTAGTCTTTATTTGTTAAATAAAATAAAAAAAAACTGTTTGTTCTAATCCTTAAATTATGTGGAGGGATGGAGATAATAATATGCTGTTGCACTCACAATGTTTTTAATATACAGTTTATTTGGTTATGGAACATTTTTATCCTGTCACATCATCATCCTAAAACTAACTTCAGGACATACTGTAAAATGAGACAGCAAGACATCTAAAACAGAAATAGAAGCACACCCCTATGCTGACCCGTAGTCTTATATTAAGCGATCATGCATTTAAGTGACCTGTAAAATACATCTAACATCAATAATGTTACTTTTTACATGTGGATGAACTTATACAGTAACAGCACCCTCATCCAAACATTAAGATCAAGCAAATCAGTGTGACTTGGTTTGAATCAGGTTGGTCCCTGCACTTGTTAGCTTCCCCGGTACGTGCTGTACGAAAAGCGACTCAGGAGCAGTGGGATGTGGAACTTCTGAGAAGCATCAGTGATGGTGAAAACAATCTGCAGGCAACAAGTACACGAAAGAGCGACAGTCAGTGTAAAATATATGTGTAAAATTATGATTTTAGAGGATGTTGTTTTCCACAATCTTTCATTTTAGGATTAGGGTCTGTGTCTATATTATGTATTATTACACACCTTCTAATTCCATGATCTTTTCAGGTTTTTTTTTCTTTCTACATTTTAAAACAATGTTGCATCACATGCCTTATTTACATTAATTACGAAATGTTACATATTTTGAAGCGTACTTCTTAGTGCACAAGGTCAGATTTACCCGTGGATTTTAATGTATATTACAGGGTAATATTTAGTGCAGCATTCACAATAGATGTAGTTAATGTAGTTTTAATAATAATATACAAATAAATCTACATTGCTCCTATACTAATGATCAAATTTCTTGATGAGGTCACACATAAAAATGTCATTACATGACAGAAACGGCAAAAAAGGATCGCCTTGTATATTTTATTATAGAATAAAATGTTCAAAACCAACTCAGGGTGCCTGATGAAATTTTAACATACTACTTTTTAAAAAATTCAGCAACACTGCCACCACAAGTGCATTTAAATAAATTACTGTTGAAAAGATTTCATTAGTATTTAGTGTGACTTTTTATCCGCTTACCTCAACATACGGGTAGAAGCAGGTCTCCCCCAGTGCCTCCCAGTACTGTCCAGTCTCAAAACGCATTTTATACGTACCAGGACCGAAGGCTTCTCTAGTGATGAGCCCTGGACAGCGTCCGTCACTGTTGGTAGTTCTAAAGGAAACAGAGATGTGAAATGACCGCTCAACACATACAAGATAAAATAGTTAAGTTACATCACAAATATATCTTACCCTGTTGTTAGATGGCTCCAACCTGATGTGGCAGGATCCAGGATGCACAGAGAGATGCTCATGCCTGCAGCTGGGACACCCCGGCCAGTGTTCAGGACATGAGTGGTAAGCGGACTTGGGGGTAGAGAGCTCATTTCTGAACACTACAACATAGATAGAGTTGGCTAGAGTTGTTTACTTTGTCTCTATAATTATTATTAATCTTTGTACAAGCATATAGGTTCCAGCTGATATTTAGCTATGAAAGCAGAAAATATGATTCTTTAAATATTATTATATTGGTATAAACGGTCCCGCATCATTATGAAAATGTTAGCTAATACTTTTCATACTTTTAGCTCAATAAATTAGAATATCATTGAAAAGTTATTTATTTTAGTAATTCAATTCCAAAAGTGAAACTCATATTATATATAGATTCATTACACACACACTGATATATTTCAAGTGTGTATTTCTTTTTAAAAAATTTCAGCTTTGAAAACCCATAATTCGGAAAATAAGAGTTTTGTGAAAAAACTTCTATACTGGAGACTCATGACTCTAATCAGCTAATTATCTCAAAAATCAGGGGAGATTCACAAGAAGTGGACTGGTAAGGAGTGGCAACTGGAGCCAGTGCTTCAAGAGCCACCACACACACAATAAGTCCAAGGTCAGCATAGCCGTGCTAAAAGCACTTCATGCCTCCCTCTGCTCCCCTTTTCCAGCAAGACTTGGCACCTGCTCACACTGCCAAAAGTACTAATACCTTACTAATAATAAGGACCATGGTATCCCTGTGCTTGATTGGCCAGAAAACTTTTTTATTAGTCTTAAATAATATTTACATTTTTTGAGATACTGAATTTTGGGTTAACATTAGCTGTAAGCCATAATCACCAAAATGAAAGTCTGTGTGTAATGAACATTTTATTTTTGGAATATAGAAATATTTTGATGATATACTAATTTATTGATATATATTAGAGATGGGCAAACAATCTTAAAGTACACTACTTGCTCATTTTGATTACTTAATAAAGAACCATCTGTAAACCTTCATTAAAAGCAGTTCTAAGTTTTAATATAAAAATATTTGTGCAGTTTTTATCTTTGCACACATGTATAAAGTATGTGTCGGATGACATGTAAATCATTCATGCACCTTAAACAAGCCTAAGTGCCAACATTTCTCATAAACAAAGGACTAATAATGAGCTGTGGTTATGATGCAGGATGGAGCCTAATTACCTGATGTGGTGATAAAATATGATGTTTAATACGCTGCAATCTGGTACTCATGCGTATTTCTTGCCTTTTCTAGCAGCCTTTAAAAACCTACAGAATGAGCATACAGAGTAACCCTAATATTAGTTGATATTAGTTAAGTGTACAGATATTGATCTAATAATCACAGCTGATTCCTGGGAAGGCTAATCACAGTTTGCAGGTTACAGAAATGTAATTAATGATGACAATTCTCATTATGTATATGCATTATTAATTTGTCAGTAGTTTGTACTTACAGTGTGCAGGCAGGCTGTATGCGTGTGTGTGTGTGTGTGTGTGTCACGCAGCGCGAGCGCAGGTCACTGACCTGTATATCATTCACCCGTCAGTACAAAGTGCACAAACATATATAAATTAAATATAAAGCATGTGTTATTATTTGTTATTAAAGTTCAGATAGAGTCCTTACTTTAGCTTTGTAACGCGTTAATCAAATACCCAGGACAAAGCTAAAGTACTGTATCTGTAAAACTCTTTAAACATGGGTGGAGGTTGTTATGAAAGTGTTAAAACCAGGAAGTGATGCGTCATCAGTCACGTGACTGGGAGAACGCACCTGAGCGGCTATTATTATTATTATTATTATTATTATTATTATCTGATATATCTACAAACGTAAAATAAACACAGTTAGGGCTTTTAAATATTAGCTACAGGCGATGTTTAAAAAAAAAAAAATCTTTTATATTAAATCTAATATTGACTCAAAAATTTTTTGCAGTAGAAAAGCAGAATCTTATGATATTAAAAAGAAAATAACCAACAAAAATCTAGAGTGAAGACTGCATAATACAATTTTTAAAAAATTTTTTCCAATACTATTCAAGCTAATACAGATACTCATCTAATTTTTTTTTCTTTCATACTACAAAGTTTGAAATGTTCTTTTTACCCTTATTTAAGATCTTAGACAGTTCCAGTTTGAAAACTCGCTTACCCTTAATCACTCATCGTCTATATCCAGGAGAATTGAGGTGGCGTTCACACTAGACAGGGTGCCAAGGAATGTCAGGGCACACACACCGCGGGCAACTTGGTAAAGCCAGTTAACCTAAGTGTAAAATAGAAATGATCAAAACTGGAGAGAATAAAAGGAGGAAAATTGTCAACTCTTGTTTATGTGTAAACATTTTTTAAAATTGTATTTCAAAATACATTTCTTATCTTTGTTGTTTAGTACACAATCTGATTTTTATTATTTTATTATCGTATCTTTTGATGGCTTTCCCTTGTGCTAAAAGTATATCAGACTGTCTGCTTTACATATGACATGCCAGCCTACCAGGAACTCCTTTAGTAACCGATTAGAGGTCAGGTCAAGGTCATGACTGTACATGCTCCATGAAGACATGGTGTGTTCAATTTGGAGTGGAATTACTCAAGGTCCTGCACCATTACAATACCTTTGGGATGAATTAGAACACTGACTGTGCACCAAGCCTTCTCACATGCCACTAGTGTTTGACTTGACTTATGCTTTTGTCACTGAATTAACATAAATCCTATAATCTAGTGGAAACAAAAATATATGGGTGCTATATTCAGTTGTTCACATACATTTGGGCATATACTGTTTATATATATATATATACCAGTGGTGGCTACTGGTCTGTCAAATAGGGGAAGCTCATTTTCGGCCTACATCATAAAATTGTCTATTTATTTAA
>JAOVVB010000037.1:34967811-34982902 GCA_028570985.1 Heterobranchus longifilis | reverse complement strand
AAATAATGACTGTATGAATACAAATTTGCGAATACTTTTTGACCAATCAGATTTGAGATTTCAACAGTTGTTGTGGCATAAAGAAATTTAATGCGTCCTTCAAAAGCATTATACACCTAAAGATTAATGACTATATTCAATAAATCTTCTTGTGAAGTAGCTATGTGTGTGAGTAAGTGTGTGTGGATGTTTGGCTAATATTCATTACCTGAGTTGTTCATCTTTACAGTTCATCCTCCATGTCGGAGTTGTGATGATGCATCTGAAATAAAGAGAAACACAGATATGTTTTTGACTACCAGCACCAACACTCCAACATGGAGTAGCTGCAACATGTTCATTGTCGTCATAGAGAGAGAAAGAGAGAGAGAGAGAGAGAGAGAGAGAGAAAGCACAGAGCCCTACACAGTGCTCTAAATGAATGATATGCGAGTCACAGAGTTCAATCTCAGATCGGTTGTTCCCCCAGTGGCACTGCCTGAAGCCTGGGAATGAAGTCACGCTGGGATGACAGAGAGAGACGAGTTTGCTCTCGCTGAGCCTTTCCTCTCTAACATATGGGCTCTCACTAAGAGAGACGGCACTCTCATCATTTATGGAGGAGCACCACCAGACTGGAAAACAGCTTGGAAAACAACAAGAACTCTTCACTGGGGAAAGTGAGAAATGTCACACTACATAATTCCGTAGATATGTACTTGAAGAACATCTGGTTTGATCCTGCATCAATCTATAGCTCCTGATACTATAGGTTTTAGTAGTAATATTGGCACTGCTGCAACGATCATGCAGTATAAAATTATTTAAGACATTACCAGCTAGGTGGGACAATGATTTAGGCAATAATTGGAAAATCTGATGAGATCCAAAATTAGAGGAAATTCGGAAACTGGGCTTGTTTCAACACCAAAATTTTATTAGAGGTGAATAGATGTATGAGTATAAGATAGATGCAGACGCCTTTTGAAAGTTACTTGAATTCACTGAAATTCAGAAATGTCTGTCTTGGGAAAAGACAGGGATGATCAAGGATCTTTTCATGGTTAAAAGTTCTACTTATATTTATATTAATGGTCCCCTTATTCTTTAATATTCTTTAAACTCGCATTAATATGCTTTAATTGCAAAAAATGTTTTTATAAATAAATAAATGAATAAATAAATAAATAAAAACTGAATAGTGGATACCAATATTTTTAGCCATATTAACATTTTCAGAAGACTTCAAGCTCAGTACGGTGCTTGAAATAAAACATTTGAATAATAAAATTGTTTTAAAAGATGGTTGCACATCTGTGAATGACAGCCCTTGGCCAAGGTGGCTCGGAGCCCACTCCAGTCCTTCCAGTGAACTTTCGGGAAGTGGCCTGATCTTTGAAAATCGATGGATAACTAGACACCAACTTGCGCATCTGTCTGTGGGAACTGTACTCACAATCAGGAACTCCCCTGGGAGTTACTGCTACATCCCTGGTACAGTTTTGACCAGAATCCAAGGCATTTCCATATGTTTGGGCCATTATGTTTGGGAGTTCCTGAGAGGCCAGCGTTTCAGACATGATGTAGGCTGTTTTTAACTCACATAACTGTGTTCTGTTATTCTGCACATTGAAAACTCCCGGGTAGACTTGAACACTCCTCATATTTAACAAGCATTAAGTCATAGTTGAGGTAACTTCCTGTGTTGCATTTCTAACATTCCTGATAATTTATTAAATCTGAATATTAAAATATCGATTTTCCTCTCGTCTGTGTATCATTGTGTGAGATGAAATTGCATGTATACAATTTGCCCTCTTGCTTTTATGTCATATTGCAATGGAATCATACTGAAAAAAAACCCCCACACAACTATCGTCTGCTTTATTTTCTCTCACCTGTGAGCTTTTTTCATATATAAAGGGAAATGCTTGATTATGCAACATGAGTATGTATATTCCAAACTGTCTTTTAAAGTGTGTAGAAAGTTTTGGGAATGGCTGGTTGTTGGTGTAAATAGGCCGATTTTTCATTTCTGTTGCATTTCATAAAACAAAAACTTTGCCTAGTGAGGGAATAATTTAGGAAAAAGAAAAGCCCTTAGTAATATTAACAAAGCGGAAGAGTAATTGCGGCTTTGCTGTTGTGCACAGGGCAAACAGAAGGAGGGCTAAACACGCTTCATTTGTCACTGCCACCAGGTAGAAAGGCCCAGGTAATTACACATAATTGTAATGTGGCGTCTGGAATAATAGTTGTGTCTATAAATAGTTGTGTCTATATAAGGCTTGACAGCAAAAGTGCTCTCTGGGCTGGCTTTTCTTCCCGGTAAGTACTTGCTTTTGTGTCTGTGCGTATGTCTGTGTGTTTGTGTGTTTGCCACCTTTTGCTGTAGGTGGATGCGATCTAAGGAGGAAAAAAAAGTGCTAGCTTGGTGAAAATTTACGCTGCCACAAGCAAATCTGTCTCATCTGTCAAAACAATACTGGCATGATTAGATGGCTTTTCTATTTATCAGGTGGAGGTGGGATGATATGTTTATTGAGAATAAGAGCTTCACCGTGAATCATTTTAAAAGTGAGACTTCCATATTTTGGCACTTTTAGTTGGGGAATTTTCTCTGGCATAGTTTTGCATTTAATGCACATTTATCAGCTGTCACTGTGATTCGCCACACTCACTCACGTTCCTTATTGTGCTTATCTCATTTCTCTCACGTTCTCAACTAAGATACACAAGCGCACGTTCAAACAAGTGCACACAAACACAAACACACACACACACATGCACACGTTGCCCTCTTTAAATCCAATGATTACTGCTTGGTTATCTTTAGAGACGCAGACACAGACTATGCGAGTCGGAATGACCTTCAGAATGAATTCAGAAGTCTTAAAATAAAGCTCGTCACCATATGCGGCTCGTCGTCGCTGGCTTCTCCCAGCTCAGGAGTGCCTCTCCGGGCGCAGCGGCGTGGGCTGGGGGTTCTGGGAGATCCCTCTCGACTGCTGGTCGATGGGTGGTATGGTGAACCTCCTGAGCTCCCTCCGTGAGAAAATGGAGAACCTGCAGCACATAAAGACACATTTAAGCCTAAACAGGGTACACCCACTCACACACTATCATGGATGGCACCATGATAATTTTGCATAGATAATCAATGTACAAGCATGCTTTTTAGGAGATTTTGAAACCCAAAGGGAGAGCTGTGACAATGCAACCTAAAGCCAAAACATTAGGCAAAACCTACAGACTATTTCCAAGAAGGTGCTCAGAGAATATTACATTTGTCATATTATAAACCTTTTAATGACTACACTCTTATTTGCTTGACTATCAGTATGCTATAGGACAACATTTTTTGATAATAAAGGACCTGTAAATCCATACAGACTAAAAATCTTGTTGATGAAGTGACAAACAGAACTGTGCAAAGTCATCTGTCATTTGTCTTGAGTCATCTATCATTTCTTCACATTCAATTAAAATAAATTAAATTAAAATAAAATTGATTAAATAAAAGACATTTGAACAAATGTTTTAGTGTGACAGTCTGAAAAGTGAATAAAGATGTAAGAACCTCTTCAGCAACCTCATTTCCCCTCTCGTCTCTTTTAACCACTCAGCATTCAGCACCACCAGTATACCCTGTTTCTCACCGGTTCATGCCCTAAGTGAGTGAGCTTGATTGATTAATAGGTCACTGCATAATCCTCAAGACTGCATTAAAAATACAAGAAAGTCTGGCTCTTTGGAAGCAAAATGTAAAGAAATAAGTAATGGCTCAAGACAGTACTGTGCAAAGGTGCACAAACTTTTACACCAGTGAACTGTGGACCTAATGCAGGCAGCATTACATCGACTACAGCTGATCCAAAACTCTTGGAGTGCTGCTTGACTCTTAACGTCTACGCATAAAAGAGAACATATCTCTCCAGTTCTGGCTTCCCTTCATTGGCTCCCGGTACAATACCGAATTAATAAAAAAAATATTTTCGTCACATTTAAATGTTTACATGGCCTTGCCCCCCTCTACGTCTTGAATCTGCTACAGCCCTATGCCCCACCCCGGGCTCTCAGATAAACTTTTTCTGACTGTCCCTAAAACCAAATGCAAGCTTGGGGGTGATCGGGCGTTCTCTGTAGCAGCACCCAATTTGTGGAATGACCTACCCTCGACTATTCCTGAGGTCACATCACTGAGGGTGTTCAAGTCCCATCTTTAAAACTGTTTAAACCAACATGAGATGTTGATTTTACATATTCTGTTTGATTAGATATGTGTGATGTTATTTTAATTATGTCTTTTTATATTATTTGATTATTTTATTATTTGTCTTTTTATATTTTTATTTAATTTTATTATTTCATTATTTTATTATCTATGTGAAGCACTTTGGGGCATTCTTGTTGTTAAAGTGCTATACAAATAAAGTTGAGTTAAAACGATAATTACTTGGTTGAGACAGCGCGAGGCACACGAGTGAGATACTGCGGCACTGAATGGTTCTCTCGGCGTGCTTAAAAATTAAATGATTAAGTTCAGGTGTGCGTGAGCGGCAGGTGAGCTTGCAGGGAGAAAAACCTAGAGTGGAGTTTAGGGTCTGGAGGTGCTGGGTTGATCTGGCTGGCTCGTGACACTAACCGATTAATGAGCAGTGTTAGACAGCCATACCAGTTGATCTCATGTCAGGTATTTCTCCTCACTTTATTTCTGATTTTTAACCACAGCTTTGATGGACGTGATGCTGATACTGATGTAAAATGTTAAGAGACAAGTTTTGTTGTTGTCAAAGCATCAGTACCTATTTTAACTTTGCAGTTTGTACAGTACACTCTTCAGGTGTACGCGTGGTGTGTGTGTGTGAGACTGTCCTCCTGCTGGAACTCGACTTGTCTTTGCTGAAGCGTTAGCATTAGAAATCTCCGACATGTTCTGAACATTTTCAGTGTCCATGTGTCCTCCATTGTCTGCCCAAAAAGCTGTGATTTTATCTTGTGAGTCTCTCTTTACAGCAGGGAGTCCAGTCCGAATGGAATTATCCTGTGAAACGTGGTCATGCCTATTATTAAACCTCAGGCACTGGATCCAGGCGTGTACATGCATGCATGTCTCTTCAGTTTCCATCATACAAGGACACAGCATAACCACAGCTATGACATATATATTAAACAGAAATCAAAACAGTGAACTGAACAGAGCTTCTCACAAATTTACGAAAATGTAAGGGCTTCGGTAACGAGCGTGAGTAAACATGGGGAGTGTGAGGCAGTGACACACAAACTGTAGGAAGTCCCTGAAGGCACCGAGCACTCTGAAAGGCTGGAGTGTGAGAGTGGTGTGTGTGTGTGTGTGTGTCTCAGTGTGTCCTGGGTTTCTCCATGACCCTATAAAAACCCCCAGATATTTAAAAAAGACATTCACTTTGTCTACCATCAGACTGTCCAATAGAGACAAAGTACACATGCATACAGTATACGTGCCAGTGGTTTTAACCTTTATCTAATAACTATATACTGTAATAAACTTCAGTCTCCCTCATTTTAAACAACAATGAACAAAGTCTGAAAAACACTCCAACTGTACTGTAATGTTCTGTTAATGTAAGTTTAATGATAAACTTGTGATTATGTGTTTGTTACAGGACCCACAGCCATGATGCGTCTCTGTACAGCAGTGATCTTAATCCTAGGTAAGGACACCGATGTGGTGTGTGTGTGTGTGTGTGTGTGTGTATGGGAGTGTGTTAACATCATCACACTCATCACACTTTTTCTCTCAGCACTGTGTCAGGTGGGATCCTCAGACAGACTGAAGGTGTTTGGGAATCTGCACGAGACTTCGTCCCTCCCCTGTCCCGAGACGTGCTCTGGTCAACTCACCTGGACCAGGTTTCAGAAGCAGGACGACGTCCTGGTCAGGTGTACCAGAGTCTCGTGCTGGAGTAAAGACGGGTTTAGTCTTCCTCTCGAGCAGTTCCTCAGTGGAGACTCCACCCTGACGGTGCTGAGAGCCGGTTACAGCCTGCGAGGTCTCTACATGGCTGAGTGTGACTCTGAGACGGTGTGTGAGGTCGTCTTTACTCTGTCGCGTGAGTATTCACACTCAACATTTACTATTAATCTGATCATTTTGATCATTCATACAAACAATATATATAAATTAATATAGAATTATCTATCTATATACATAAAATAAAGGTTTTATCATTGTAAGAGCAAGTTAGTCAGACCTCGCTCTTACAATAATATCTTTACATTTTATATACTGCAGGACCCGAAACCAGAAATATTCCTTTCTGTCAGTCTGTTTGTCCGTCATGCCAGATTTTGTCACAGCATCATGCAAAACTGGCAGGACAGAATTTAATGCAACCTGCCAGTCCTTCAGTATTTGCTTAATATATGAAATCAAAATGTTGAGTAGAAGTGAAGTTGTGAGCAGTTTTGTGCCAGATTACGGCACAGCATCAATCGCTTTTTTGGATGAATTTAGCACTTTTCCCTTGAGATGGGCGTGGCTATACACATCACTCAACAGTCAATCAACACGAGTAGTTTACCATGTATGGACAGAGTATGTGGAAGACACACCTACAAAAGCACCCAAATCTTGGCTAACCAAATCTAAGAATGACTTACTCCAAGACAAAGGAACAGTAGGCTGAGAAAATTGAACCTTCAGAGATGAATGGACAGATCATGTTCAGTCTTCCTGCAAGAAATTTGAAATCAGTTTGTTTCATATGTTCTGAAACTGTGGCGCTAATTAAAGCAGTAATGTGAAGCGAATATGAGATCAAACACAGGTCGTTAGAGCGAACTTACCCGCTGTAGTCTGAGGTGAGGGAGTGTAAAATCTGCAGTATCTCTAAAACAGTTCTAAGTTTATAGACCTTTTATTTCCTCCCCTTAGCTGTAGAGATGAGGCGTGTGATTACCCCTGGAGAGCCCATAGACGTGCCCTTACCCCTCACTGACATGGTGGCGGTGAATTTTATTGCCAGCAACGCTGTAAAGCCATCAAGCCTGCCGATCTGCACCGTGGATAACGAGAGGACGCGCTGCAGTCCAGATTATGAAGAGAGAGCGTCTCGTCTCAACACTCTTCAGATCCAAGGTGGAAATTCCTCTGACAGCGGGATCTACACAGTACAAGACCTGGTGAATGACGAGACTCTGGCCATCATAGACGTCAGTGTGAAAGGTGAGAGGGACTTAAGAATTATTATATATGTATAAAGTTACAGTACACTGGATTAGGTTCTGTAGAGCACACAGAGTTAATGAAGCAGGAAGTGAGTCAGGCTACATCACAACATCACTCTGTAAGACCCACAGCAGTTCTCCATCAGTGTCACAGTCTGATCCTCTTTGGATTGGGGTTTTACCTCCTCAAACTTTAATATGGATAAATAAATGTAAATGTAAACATGGTTTATATCCTGATTCTGGTGGATGTGTTACAGAGTGATTCTGTTGTGATGTTTTTAGGGTCTAAAGCAGATGAGCAGCGTTCTGGAGCCGCACCCGTGCCCCAGAATCACAATGTCAGACGCAGAAGTGTTCACACTGGTAGGTCTGAGTTTATGAGCAGAAATTACGTTTTTATTCCGAAAGGGAAAAGAAAAGACACAGAGCTCATAACTAACACACAGAGCTGCTGGGGCTCAGGAGGTAATGTGTGTGATGTCGTAATGAGAACCTGCTATAAAACTCATGTGTAGTATGTGTGTGTGTGTGTGTGTGTGTGTGTGTTTGCAGAGGAGAAGCAGTGTCCAGACATTGAACAGGAGAGATCTATGACACCGTGGGTGATTGCATTGATAGCGGTGATTCTGCTTATTCTATCAGTGTTAATGAACTTTTATCTGTGGAACAAAAACTAGCTTCATAAACAAACAATCTCCACACAGCAGAAAACAGAAGATGGAGTGAATGGACAAAACCAGCCTCATGCAGGAGATGTGGAGGTCTCAGTACTCACACAACTCTCACTGACCAGCAGCTCTGAGAAACCAGCACAGATATAGCGCCTTCTGCTTGGCTGAGCCCCCTTATACAGCTACACTCCCAGCCATTTCAGGCAAAACATTCCCATACACTCTACTAGTTAACATCATCAATATCCTAACCCACCAACCTAAACCTACCCCCCCTTAAAACCCACCCCACAGCACCTCTCATGGTGTGGGTATTCACTCAGTGACTAAATGGAATATGACATCCAGTGTAGCTATGCAGAAGAGAAATTCTAAAATATACTTGCGTACTGTCCCGGCTTGAACTTGTGATGGGTGTGTGCACAAATCTTTTCAGGGGATGAGTGGATCTGCAGCTCACACCATGTTTTAAAAGTGAGGTGGGGAGCTTTGTCCAGAGTCCAGAGTGACAGTTTAAGGCTCAGAGCCTAAAGTTGTGCGGTAATAGCTAAGGGTGAAAGCGCCATGCAGGCGGGGAGATGATATTCACCCCTAGAACTTCAAAGTAAACTGAAGGCTGCGGTGCTCCTGCCATACTTTCTGCGTCGAGTACCAGCTTTCGTGATCCAACCACTGACAAGGAAAAGGTCGCTGTGTTCGGTCGGGGATGACTGGATGACAGAGACTGGATGACTGGAGAGTAAAGTCAAAGGTGAGCACACAATGCTGTTGTTGCATAAGCTTGCGCATGCTACACTGTCCTTTCACCTGTTTAAGCTCAGTGCATGAAGGCGATGGACTGAGTGAAGTGGACTGAGTCCCGCCATGTCACCTGTTCGTGCTTACTTCACAAAGTCGAGACGCTGCCCATGCGGACACACTCTGCCATGCCATGGCTGCCAACACTCGCGGGCCGAGTGCCCCTCAGCCAGCTGGGCAATGTCTGGATTAGCATGTACCCACCTTCAGTACTTTCCTTTCTCTCTCCTTCATACCCTTCCCTTTACCTATTATTCCAAATAAAATTACTCTCTTCCCGTATGACCTCGCCTCATGTCTGCTGTGCCATGCGGGTCAAACCCTGCTGAAAAAAACAGCATGATGGTGTCATGATGCTGATGCTGGTCCCCAGCATACCAGCACCAAAACACAACATTTGCTGGTATAACTGCTGGTCAAGCTGGTGACCAGCTATTTTCCCACCAGGTTTTTTTACATTTACACCTGAATATCACAAACATCTGTAAGCTACATAAGGTAGTATTTAATCTGAGGTCAGTCCATGTGCTGGTTGTACACTGTCACAGGTGATTATTAGGCCAAACACTTTAAAAATACAAGAGATCCACCCCGAATTCAGAGCTGTATCTGTATCTTGCCTGCTCGTTTGCATCTGCTCTCTATAAAACAGGTGGCTAATCATTTTCACGGTCATAACTGTTTATAAAAAAGGAAAAAATTAACAAAAGCATGATAACAATAAAATTACTGTACTGTATATTATCATCAATAACTATTGACCATGGATAAAGCCAACACAAGCTTTAAGATTTATACTTTTTACATTTACACCTGAATATCACAAACATCTGTGAGCTAGATAAGGCAGTATTTAAGTCACCGGGTCTTATATATTTATATTTTTATATATATATATATATCCTTTTTTTCAGAATGAATCTGATGAATTGAACTTTATTTCATTTTCACCAGCTCGTACATGACTGAGCAAAAAAATTAATAAATTCTGTGACCTTATAATATCCATTTGTTTATTATGCATAAGTATTTAGAAAAAGTAAAGTAAATGCCCACAGTGTTGGGGGCGGGGGCATTTTATGGGCAGAGCTGCTTACAATGAACTGCAAAACGCCCGACCACCCTTTGCTTTGCTTTTAAGATCTCCATTGTGTAATATGGGGCAATCCGTAGCAATGGGGAATTTAAGCACGTAACACCAGAATCGAAACCAGACGCTGCATGTGCAAGCGACATCGCTAACCACCAAGCTACTGTGCCACATTTCAGTGAGTGCTCAGTCGGGTAATTATTCACTCTGTGTCTGTGAACATTATCCCCTAACTGCATAAAGGCAGTAAATTCTCTCAGTTTAACCACAGCCTATGTGTACAGATTCAGTGCTTCACTGGTCTCTGACCGAACCCAGCATTTATGACTTTTCATGAAAATGAAACTTTTTCACTCCCCACATCAAACTGGCTTCATTCTCAAGTTGACTCTTATTATACTCATTTAGAGCTCACAGTGAATAATCTGAAAAATTAATTCAGTTATGAATAGCAAAATGTGACTCCAAAATTGGCTTTCAAATGATTTATTAGATACATTCATTTTTAAATGCTTTATTATACAGTGAAACCCTTGGATTGCAAGGTTCTGGAAGCATGCACGTATATCAAAATACTCGTATATCAAAGTGAATTTCCCCCATAAGAAATAATGGAAACTCAAATTATTCATTCCACAACCCTAAAAAATAACTATCTAAAAATAATTAATACAAAATATAAAGTAAAAATAAAACAAATTAACCTTTGTGTGTGTGTGTGTGTGTGTGTGTGTGTGTGTGTGTGTGAAGGCGAGAGCAGGAGGAAAGGGGCACACTGTTTAATGACACTAACGGAATTAGTGCAGTCTGACAAAGTGGGAGAGAAAATTGATCTTTAACCTCTCTAATGAGACTTGCTTTTGCTTACAGACACAAAATAAAATATGCTTTACGCGCACACACGTGGTCACAGTGTTATAGTAAACAGTACACGCATGCACGGATGTTGATTATACCAGTAAGAGACGAGCACTAAGACCCAGCAGACCTCAGTTGTGATCACGTGACGCTCAGCGTCAAAACAAGAAGCGCATGCGTGTCACATGATACTCGATGATACTCGATAGTCAAAATTTATAAAACATTTTTGCTCGTCTTGTGGAAAACGCTCGCAAACCGGGTTACTCACTATCAGAGGCTCCACTGTAATAGAGACGCACCAGAATCGGCTGTTTTTCAGATTCTGTACAGAGCGCAGAAGCTTCTGAGTGCTGCAACAGAAACACATTTCATGGCATTACGTTATCAAAAAAAATGACACGTTAAAAGCCTCCAGTCTTTTTCTTTAAATTTTGTGTCTTAAACCCACTCATCACACACACACACTTACACCAGTCTCAAAACACCAGGACGCTAATTAATCTCCTGTGTGCCCGGATGCATGCAACCTCTCGCGCGCTCACTGTACAGTTGAGTTTTGAGACTTTGGAGGCGTTTAACGCGGTAAAACAACGCTGTTTCTTTATAATCCTACAGGCAGTTCTCTCTGAACTATTTACGCATTTTCATCCCATGTGATAGGAGTAAATCATTGGCTGAAAGTGAAGTTTGTTTAGAAATATGGCGGATGATGTAACAGAGATACAGTACTCGCTACTCAGTTATAATGTAGCTTTGTGTTTAATTTACTTTGAAGTTAAATGTTAAACTCTTGTATTTTACGTTAGTTTGTAGTGTTTGAACGCTGCGCTTGGTTTTCAAGTGAGAAAACGAATGTTATAAGGAACTATTAAAGATTAATTCAGACTACATTGTGCATAATAAATAAGAAGAATATGCACAAAAAAACAACAAGTGATACTGTTATTGTCTTGACCTTGCACATTTATTTATAAAATAATTTTTGAAAATTGTACTTTTAGTATGCTAACTAGGCCCAACCTCTCTTCCATGGCACTGAGATCATGTGACCTGATACCTGAGAAGACACAAGCTTTTTATGGAATCTGCCAATAAAAATCTTTACTTGTTTGGGTTTCTGACAACTTCTTTGTTTTGACACCTTGTCACATAACTGTTGCATTTGCATAGTCATTAATATTCATTCATATCTGCCAAAGGTGGGCGTGTACACAGGATCAGCCTTGTTTGTGTTCCCTTATTTCATTGTTTATACATCACATTGTATTTGCTAAAGTTACTTTATTTAATAATAATATTTAAATATATAAAAATAATAATCTTTAATTATTTGTGTTCAAACCAGTGGTGAAGCTGTTTAATAAATTAAAATAAAGTTGGTGTAATTTTGGGGATAACATAATGCGGGTTTCAGACCAAACTCCTCTTTGTTAAGGATTTATGACCAAAATCAGAGATTAATGATGTGGGTTTAGTTACACAAAATACAACTTAGATTTAAACACAAGAAAGACATTAAACAATAAACCAGCTGTTGATCTTTCCTGGAGCTCACTCTCTTATGTTGGTTTAATAGCATCGTCGACAGGATATGACTGATTCGAGCTCTCCTTTTTATATGCTGTTTAACGTGCTTGTGTGAGTTAGCCAAGTTTCCATTTAATAAAACATGAAGTAACTCCATTCAATGCTTCTTTCTTTGCTATCTCTCACTCCCACTCACTGCAGACAACCAACAGCAAAGCTGAGTCAGAACAAAAACACAGCAGTAAAGAGTAGAGGCAAAATGCTAATAGGAAAGAATAAAAAATATTAAATTTACAATATTGTTACAATAAAATAAAATGCACTAAAATAAAGTATAGAGTATAAATATGTAAAGTATATATAAATGTAAGACTAAAAAAGTAAGAACTGTATAAATAAACTGTATTAAGTATGTGTAATGTGTATTACAGCAGCACGGTGTGGTCATGGAGTGTGAAATGAAACAATAAGCAGCAGTGATGTTGTCGAGCTTTAAAGTGCAGTAGTGTAATAGTAATCCGCTTTTGTATGCAATCATGACAGTATTGATACCAATACCAACACCGCTATCGACACAATCGATATTTGGATTGATCTGCCCACCCAGCCCCAGTCAAGACTCACACAATCACTCATCTTCACACACTCTCACTGCAACCAACCTGAGCTCCAGCCTCTGTCTGATGAGCCTGCTATACACAGCTTTAATTATAAAGTGGAGAGAAATAATATACCATCATCCCACAGCAATCTTATCCAGATGTCTAGACCAGCCCTGTAGAAAAAGACAACAGCAAAATATTAACAGGTTAACTGATGCACTAACTTAAAAATCTTTTCACAAACAATGATTTTTGTACAATTAGAATGTAACTCTTTTTCAGTTTACATATCTGATATTATAGACCTGATACCTTTGTATTTCAGCAGGATCAGCGGATAATAGTTGATGATTGGCCTCTGTCTTTGATGTTGTTTCACTAAAGTAAGAGAACCCAAGACAGGTCAATGGAGTGACATAAATAATAACAAAATGATTACCTCTTATCTTTATCCCTGCCTTGGCCTCTTTGTCTCTGTCTTACTTTTCTTCACTGTATGCATGTCTTTTTTTCCTGTCCCTTTAATGCTTTTATTTTTACAGTATGTATGTCTCCTGCTCCTCGACTGCTTTCTTTTTCTCCTTTCAATCTTTTTAATGCATTTCGCTGTTTCTCTTCCATCATCACTATCTTTACTTTTTTTTGTATGTTTTCTCTACATCTCTCTCCTTCTCCTTTATTGATTTTATTTGGATCTGTCTCTCTCCCTCTCTCTCTCTCTTCGACTTTTTGCTTTCTCCTCCTCAAATATTATTTTCATGTCTTTCCTTCTCTTTCCCTTTTTTTGGCACTGCATTTCTCCCGCTTTTATTCTTTCTCCCTGTTTTTGGATATTATTTACTTTTTAAAAATAGCTTACTCTTATCTATTTTACTCTTTCTTCATCAAATGAGCTTTGATGAGTGGGAAAACATATGAATATTGGGGTGTTGGATCATAGATAATTTGAAAATAATGTTAATTTAAAAATATTTTAAATAATTAGTCTTACTGTGTGCCTGGCTGGGATGAATAGTGTTGGTCAAGACACTAAAATCTGGCCTTGCAAGCTTTGGCTTCAACACACTTTGTTATTCCTGACTCCATATGCACTGATTTTCTGACTTTGTGCTCAATGGAGAGAACAGCGAGTGCAGACAGCCTCTCTTGTGACGTTGTTGACCTGAGATGACCTGTGACTATCTGCTGCACAGGGGTGGAAAATGCTGTTATCTTTGGCAAAGATCCTATTAATTGTCTGTTTTCGCATTTTTATTATTTATTTATTTATTTATTTCCGTTTTTCTGTACCTTTTAAGTAACTTCGGCCATGTCCACTCATAGCTGGGTATTTTTAAAATCTGAGATTTTTCTCTGCGACATTGGCCTTTCGTTCACACGGCAACACAATTTTGGTCGTTGAAAACGGAGCTTTTCCGTCCAAAGTGAAGATTTTCCAGAACTCCATTTTCAGTGGTGTTGTGTGGACACGGGGAAACGGAGATTTTGGCTTGTTGTAACATCACCTTGTGCCAATGAAGTAATCATCTGTGTGCTCGTCTCCTTGATTTGACATCAGCTTTGTTTATGAGGATATTTTGCGCAATAGGTGGACTTACGTACAGTAAACTAGTGACTGTGTTACTGCTGCTTACTGGACTTTTTACATGCGTGTACACACACACACACATTTAATCACACATTATGTTAATGAACAGATGTGCCTGAATGTACTACAAAGCACACTGCTGCTTCATACAGTACAAAACTCCAACGAAACAGACCACACTGACAGCGACGGCAGTTTTGGACCCGTCAGACTTCTACAAAGCGCAACCGGTAATGTTTTGTCTAGATTTCTGATTGACCCCCTCTTGATTAGCGATGATCCTAACAGCGCTTAATAGGGCATTTTGCATTTTCATGTGGACAAAGTTATTTTTAAACTGTTCCATAGCAAAGAAACTCTGTTAACTCATGTTTATCTCGTCTTTGTTTCCTAGACAGAAATGAGCCGTCTTTGAGACTTGAATAAGATTTAGGTGTTTTTTGCATCTTCTCAAATGTTTCTCAAATATGGCTCATTATCTCTAAATCTCAGAGATAATGACATATTTGTCTCGTGTGCGACTCACATATTTTTTCCCCCCAAAGCAGTGTTTCCCACACTTGAAGTATACATGACTTGTAAACTGTGCATTTGAGTTTTCTGATATGTTCTGATATGATCCTTTAAAAAAATTGCTTAGTCATGTGTATATATATATATATACATATATATATATCGTATATATATATATATACACGTATATATATATACGTATATATATATATATATATACTGTGTATATATATATATATATATATATATA
>JAOVVB010000037.1:34931118-34941799 GCA_028570985.1 Heterobranchus longifilis | reverse complement strand
GGGGGGGGGGGGGGGGGGGGGGGGGGGGGGGGGGGGGGGTGTGGCAATGCTTCTGGAGGAATAATGACCTGCCAATCAGACATGCCTCAGGAGAGCCGCCTGGGGTTTGGTTGTTGATTGACAGACCTGCCATTTATCCATCCCCCCTCGAAGGGGCAGGACGACACTTCTGTGGGAGGTGAAGTTGACCTGCAGACGGTAAGAGCTCCCGAAAAAAAACTCCATAATCCCATCAGTGACAAACACGCAGGCATAAGAGACAATACACCCCCCATCCTCCTCGCTGGTGTCCTAGATTCCTCCCTCGACTCATGCCATTAGCGATGCATGCTGCATCTAAAGGTCTGTGACTCAACATGTCTGAGCTCTGATGGTTTTTAGAAATAGCTGACGAGGGCTTGCTGAGGTCCCGCAAAAAAACACAACGTTCGCAAAAAAAAAAAAAAATCTAACGTGAACTGAGGCATGGAAAATGGTTAATAACAGCTATTAAACATCGATAAACGAAGGGAACTTTGCCTGACATTGATGACTGACCCGTCTGCCTTGCTCCAGCTCTGTGATATGGAAACGTGAGACAAATACCAACACGGTATGGATAAAACCAACATTATAACAGCTTTAACATTTATAAAAGAAGTCTCCAGTGTCAGAGATTTGCATCAGTCCAATGCAAAGATGAAAGATTTTTTATCATGGGTCTTCAGGATGAAGTGTTTGTGGATGGTTTGAAAGTGACTCTTTATAGCTGATACTGTCTGTTATTTACTTGAGTATCATGAACAGAAAATATGCATAAAACAGATAATTGGAATTAGCAGTAACAAGCAGTTGTAAAAACTTTTCTTTGCAAAACACTGTATGTGATGCAAATGTTTCCAGAGGGGGAGAAAAAGCAGCAAGAGCTCCAGTTTAATTAGACATTTAAAGCTAAAAAAAATTTGACCTGCCCAGCGATTTCATTCAAGCGAGCCAAAAAATAAAAAATAAAGCTCAGCCATATTCATGCAAAGTGGGACTTATAATAATAAACATAACACAATAAATTCCCATGACAGTGCTGCTTTTATCCTTAAGAATAACCCTAAATTTGTGTTTAAACAAGGACGACAAACCTGTGCAAAGAATACATACCAAAGTTGGTTGTTGGTTCTGATTTTTCCCCATAGGGTTTCTCTCTGCTCTGGTGTCTCTGCATTTCTACGTGCACTTGAATGTTAATTTGCGCGTAGTCACATAGTCATTATTTTATAACTGCTTTAAGACATTCATTGATTAAATTGATTAACCAGTAAAAAGCTCATAGCATTGATTTGTAAAATACTGTAGAAAACATTCCATGGTATAATGATCAGGATTATCAGGATTCAGCACCCAGATGAGGACAGGTTTCTTTTTGACTCTGGGTCTCTAGGTTTCTCTAACTTGCTCATTAGGAATCTAAATCCAGATTTCTCTAAAGCTGCTTTGCCACTGTTAAAAGAAATAGATCATTTACTGTATGTACTGTATATTAAACTACAGTCATAGATTTTTCTGTACCAGCACGCCTCCAAACTTTTGTTCCTAACTTAATGTGTTATTACTGAAGTCTTGTTTTTCAAAAGTTTTTTTTAATTAATTAAAAAAAAAATAACAACACAAATTAGTGCTAAACATCATGTATCTTTTTAAACCTGGATATTTTATCGTTTTATAAATACTATACTGTATTCAGAGAGACAGAAAACTATGGCATGTGTGGGAGTGTGTGTCTTGTACAGTTTGTCTACTGCTTGAGATTGAGCCTCTGTGGGCGTGTGATTGCATCTCTGATTGTCTGATAAATCGGCAGGAGAGCATCAGAACCGCTCTTGTGTTGGGGACGGAACAGGCAGGAGAGAAAGGTGCCTGGGTTCAAAGGTCACGCAGAGTCACGTCGCGATGCGCATGATTTGTGTACACTTTGCATTAATTACCATTAACCTTGCTGACTGGAAGGAAATCGAGCTAAATGGCGAGAAAAGGTCAGCCGCCTCCTAAAGTAATTCACCCTAGTTTTAACACTGCACATTCACATTTTACACACACACATTAAAATGACATTGGGATCCAAACTCCTGTTTTTTATCCCCTTTAAACTAACCTTGGCAATTTAATTTCATTTTAACCCTGACTCATATTTCCATGCTCTGTTGCCCACAAGCTCCAGCAGGCTTCCGAATCCCCAGCAGACGCCCATCCCAGGGAGAACGTCTGATGCACGACGAGCCTTCGTTAGCGCAGGCCAAGAGCTCTGAGTCACGCCCAGACTCACAGCAGCATGAGGGCTTGAAATGAACACGCGCTTATCCGACAGACACGAAGGAATTGGCCAGTGATGAGGAACTGCATTCATTCCCCAGGATTACTTTACAGTGCTCCTCTTAAGGAAATGTCGGGGAGTTCCAGTATACACACAGTATTTAGCGTACTGCTTGGGTACAGATTTATTCTGGGAAAGTTAACATGCTGTAAAGGTCATAATTTTTTTTTTTTTTTGGGTTCCTACATTGAGCTTAAAATGTTTTATGAAGCAAAATTATAATCGTTACAAACAGTATATACTGAATAGTAAGAAGAATACACTAAGTATCTGCAGCGTATCTCAGGAATAATTCTGATGTAGACCCTGGATGTTCAAAAACATGACTTTCAAATCTATAAAAGAAGTACATTGTTTATCCTTTAACAATCCAGGACTACATTTTCTGGTGTCTTTGTACAAAAGTTGAATTAATACTCTAGCTCTAATATGTAATCGTTAAAATTAAGGCACACAGCTAAGTCAAGATGCTATATTCGCTTAGTTTTTTGTTTCTGTAAAGGTGTTTGTTTTTAAATAGTTTTTATTTGTGCATTTTTTGCACAATTTTACAAACAATTTTAAAATTCTGAATCAAAAACTGACCCACTGATTCAATAAATCGCATCGACCAGCAAACAACTGATTAAATTAAAAAATCTATTAAATAAGACTGCTCTAGTTTGTTGTTGTTATTGTTGTTGTTAATGGAAGCAGCCTCCAAGAAGTCCCTAAACTGAAGTTTTACATAAAATTTAAGAGAAAAAAAGAGAAGTTGGTGTTGAAATGTTTGCTTAAAGCTGCTATAGGACTATATAGCGGGTGGGTAAAAAGTAACTAGGCATTAACAACTGGTAATAAAGTCCATATTTTTTTATACAAATTTATCAAAACAAATTGTACATGTACTTTATTACAAAGGAAAATTTTAATTTAAGCAAAGTTCACCGAGCCTGTGGTCATGCCTGTGACAACACCGGACGTAATGTTGCATTCCTCCCTTTCACTGTTTCCTAATACTGTACCTATTCAGCCAGCTGTGTCATGGTTGTGCCCAATATAATGCAGGACTATAACTCCTATCATCCACTGAACATCACATAATCATTATACGTCACACACGCCTAATTCACATTGATGTTTAATCAGCACTAGAACTGAGTATGATTCTCGCCTTATTCCGCGCTTGGTCTTTAGCTTTTGTCTTTTAATATCATCACCTTATTCATACTGTATCATGTTTGTGTTGTTACCTTGCTTCACTTCTCCTCATTTTGTTTCATTTCCTTTATCTTGTATTGGGTTGATCATAAACAAAATCTGCCCTTCTCCTCGCTTTACACTAGGTAGCAACTTTAATCGCGTTTGAAACTTTTACATTTGAAAACAATAAAAACATTGTAGCAACTTAAATCTGACACGTCACACATGTTTTAACTTATTAAAGGGGACTGATTAGTTAAAATTGACTTGTCATTTTAATTTCTATATATTTGGATGGCTCTCCAGTTTTAAAAAAATCCAGCCCTATTGTGACCTCATATAGGAAGACACTCCTCCCCTCTGGCTTGTTGCTCAGTTCTGCTGTGCTATGAAGGGGTGTGGCTTAGCAGTAGCTCATTTAAATATGCACTGAAATGGAGGAGGAGCGAAATAAAGGGATTTTAAGGTATGCAAAAGTGCATTATCTGACAGATTTTTCAGCTGAAGCTTTAACAGACATACTTCGACAGACATCTGAGTCTGTGTTAACTCGTCAAAAAATAGTAACATATGGGACCTTTAAATTCTGAACAGGAATATGGATTTATATGCTTATCTATTGCAATAAAAACTTGAATATTTGATTGGAGTTTTAAAATGATAAGATGCTATACTTGACAGAAACATCATTTCTGCCCGTTCTTCTGTAGCCCACACTGTCAACAGACTGAAGCCACTGATAGTAGCAGCAGAAGGGCCGAGGCGAGTGTGTGTCGCTCTCTGGTAGACGTGTTTAAAGCCGCTCTAACCTCCAGTACACGAGCGGTAGCTTGTGAAGGTCGCACACTGACACACGCTGGATATCATGCGCAAGAATCTGAGATAATCTTCTACTTCTACTTCTATCTCTGCTACAAACTCCATTACTGTGACCTTTAATCTGACGCATGAAGCAGTGTATTACACTGTCAGCTCCAGATTTATTGGCACCCTCGGTTAAGATGGGAGGAAAAGGTTATGGGCTTTGTTGTTAATTAGTTTAATATCATACTGAAAATAAGAGACATTTAACCTTTAACTGAAGGGAATTTCTTCTAAGAATATTAAAACAAACCCTTATTAAAAGCATGTCAAAATTATTCGCACCTCTATGTATCTAAAGCATCTTCCCATTTATAGCTTTTACTCTTATGCTTTCTTAAGTATACACAGATATATATTCATAGACATTATAACCCTCAATCCTGATATATGCAAATGTTTTTAGTTGAAAAATCCATAATCCAAAAACCATGATCTCTAAACACTAGTGTGATTGCTGTAATGATCCATTCCTCGAGTGTCTCCATTTCTGAAAGTCATTTATTAGTTTATTCATGCATTCGTTTGTTTTTCCCCAAAGAAAAATCCAGTGGGAAAACTCGATTAGTAGAGGCTTCATCGATCAGACCCTCTCGAGACCTCTCACTTACTGATGTTTTAAATGGTTTAAATTACTTTTTATCTCCCCATCAACAGGCTGTCTGTCAGTCACGGGTCTGAGTGTGTTTGTAATTGAAACAGTGGAGAAAAAAGGCACAAGGGAGAGACGTGTTTCTCTTTCTTGTGAGTTGTTCAGTGTGTTTTTAGTACAAGTGGAATGTCCAGGAAAGATGAATAAACATTAAAGGAATCCTCTTTCCTTAACATCATTGAAATATTAACTTATTAGAAAGAGTGCATTAAGAGAAATTTGCCCCGCACCTCGTGCTACTGTCACACCTGGTATTAAAGGTTCCAGGTTTTTTATTCTTTTTTTATTTCTTTTACAAGGTAACAAAGATCTCAGAGCTCCCCCAAAGTGTGTTGACTCTCTAGCTGAAATAACCCTGACATAATGGATTTATACCTCAAACCCCTTTCATTTCACTCTCCATACAAATTTCAGTGTCTATGTGAATGAGCTTCTCCTGAGCAACGAGCTGGGAGAGGGGATCCTCTTATATGAGGTCACAAATGGGGACAATCTAACTGGCTTGTTTAAGCAAGAAATGCTTTTTTCTTCACTTTTTTTAAATAATAGGTCTCATTTAAACTAATTAATTTACACCTCTGACCAATCAGGTTTTAATATTCACCAGTGGCATAAATTCATGGCAGCATTATACTTTGCCTTTCTTTCACCTCATCTCTCATTCATCGCTTTCTGGTTTTATATCGTAAATCCTGGAACCTCCTTCTATAATTGTAAAACGTATTATAGTACAAGTCAAACGTTTGGACACTAAATCAATGTTTTTTTGTTTGGTGATTTATTTTCTACATTCTAGAACAATACTGGAGATTTCAAATCTATGAAATATCACATATGGTCAATTGTGATTTTAAACTGTTATTTTAAGCTGCTCAGCTGTTCTGGAACAGTTCTTGTAAGAACATTGTTGTGTCAAATGCATTTGCAAAACCCATCAAGCCCCATGATGAAACTGGGTCTCATGAAGACCTTCCCAGGAAAGCAATACCAAAACTGAGCTCTGCTGCAGAGGAGAAGTTCATTTAGAGTCACCAGCCTCAGAAATCACCAATTAAAAAACAGCACCTCAGATTAGAGCCGTTATGAAGCTTTACAGGGCATAAGTTCAAAGGAGATTATTGCATATTATAAATATGGAATCGGACCTAACATGACTCATTTTTTTCTTTGGGGTCTAATCTCTCACGACTGTCATTTGAGTATTTGCTTTAATTTACTATTTTAATCCAGATTTTTGGGTAACCCTGTAGAAAGCTGCAACAAGGCAGCTTGTCCTTTAACAAATGAAGCAAAAATTACAGTTTTTGTAATAAAATACAACTTTTTGCTTTGTTAGGATTTTACTTCATATCTACAGTATAACATCCTGAGACTTTTATACCACAGCATACATTTTCAAAGATACATTTTCTATAACAGCAGCTTTGAGATTTTAACAACTAGCAACTCATGTAGCATCTCATGCAGATAATCAGAGGTGGACGGTAACTGCATACGTCTACTTTGGTCCTGTACTTAAATTTCATGTATCTATACTTTACTTCTACTCTACTGCATTCAACATCAAATCTATATATCTTTAAACTTTATACTCCATGGCATTTCTGCGTGATGTTGTGTTACATAACCGGAGCGGTGCATAGTATTTGACGCCACCTATTGGCTATAATGTGGAATTGTATGATTTGCCTTCCCTTGTCATGTAGCAGGTGCTTGAAATCAGAAGTGGAGATGAAAGGGACAAAACATCGCATCCGTACAAGCTCAGCATTTTTGATACCTAAGTAAAGGTAAGTAAACTTGAGCATTTAAAGGTGAGTACTTTTGCACTTTTGCTCAAGTAGACGTATAAATGGAAAACTTCTTTTGTACCTTTACTTGAGTAAGATTTTACCTATGGTATCTCTAATTTTACTCAAGTACAATACTTTTCATCTAATCTATAGCTTAATAAAATGCGTTGTTATTATACAAAGAAAGTCATACAATTATATGATTTTCCTCGTCATGTTTTACATTTTTAATGAGTAGAGATTTATTTAACACATATGGAAGGAGTCTCCAGGGTCCAATTGTACTTCTCAGGAAATTGCTGAAGCATAAAAGGAATAAAATGCTACACAGGGTGCTTTTAGGAAAAGAATTCTCTTGATATCACAACACGCAATTATGCATAATTTTCCCCTAACATCACACTTCATCGACTTTTATTACTTACTTATGGGGTGTTGTTTTAGATGTAGTGTTATTTATGGAATTCCACAGCTGCCTTTAGATGTCTGTTCAGTACACTAAAGGTGAATATATCATGTGTAATGTTACTTAGACAGCCTAGAATTAAAAATACACATACACATTTTTGAGTGCATGCTGGAATCATTTCTGCCTGTAGTTGCGTGCCAGATTCCTGCAGTGCTGATAGATCGAAGCTGCTGATAGTTTTAGTGTATCACTCTCCAACAACAGAGCATTTAAAGACAAAATAGAAGATATATGAGTATGTGTGTGTTTCTTTATGTGCATGTGTGTGTGTATGTGTGTATATGTGTGTGTTTTACAGGCCTCAGCTGGCAGCCGTGAACCAGGCGTGTGTATTGATGTGTGTGTGCTGCACAGCAGAAGGGGCCTGTCCTGAACCGGGCCTGAGGGGTCTCCGAGCCCATTTCCTTTGCTCCTTGGTGATAAGTTTGCCTGTCAGATTTGCCCAACACCACAATATTTTTGATAAGGTCCGCTGCTAGTTTTCTCCACCTCTGGCGCCGAGATCAATTTGAGATTGATTCGGAGTGGCCCGCTGCAGCCAGTTGTGAGATCAATTCGAGATGGATTGTTCACGCCGGGGGGGAAAACAGCACCCCGGCTCCTTTGCTCACTCTCTCCCTCTTGCTGCACAGGCAGAAATGACTCCTTTGCCTAAGACCCCGGGATATGTGCCGCAAAAACCTAAAGGGGTCGACCAATGTTCAGGTTGGTATATACACTGACAAGGATGTTGGGTGGATAGATTCTGTCCTGTGGTTGAACGCAGGGGTGTGTGAATGCACCGGGATTTTCCTTTACAATGCCACACTGTTCCATGGCAGGTTATGATCTTATATCTTTGCTGATCTGTGCTGCATTCCTTTTTTGTTACTATCCAGCTGTGATTTTTTTCCTCCCTCTGTCTATCTAATCTAATATGTAATCCCAGAAAGGAAAAGAGGGATTAATCTGAAACTACATCATTACACGGCTGCAATATTAAAATAACAACTTTACTGAAATGAAAAATTTACAGTACTTTAATCTGAACATCCCGTTTCATCCTGTTGAGGTCCCATTACAGTTCTTTATATCCTTAGTCCAGAAAAGATGTTTCTGACAATGTCTCTGGTTCAGGAGAGACAGATACTAGCAATGTAACAGCTGTAGCTCATTTCTATGCGTAGTGGCTCTTGATGCACTGACTTCAGCCCCACTCCACTCCTTCCAAAGCTTTCCCAAATTCTTGAATCGGCTTTGCATGATCCTCTTAAAGCTTCAATCATCTCTACTTGTGCACATTTTCTTACAACACTTTATTTTTTCAGTCAGCTTTCAATGAATATGCTTAAACCACCTTCTGTGGTTTCCTCCCCAATAGATGGTGTCAATGATAATTTTCTGAACAACTGTCAAGTCATCAGTCGTCCAAGTGTGTGTGCTGAACCGGACTGAGAGATACTAGATATTTATACAGCATGAATTATAATTTACAAAAACTCAAAATGAAATATTCAAAGACGCTGGATTTTTTAAATTCAATATAAAATTGTTCTATAAACCGTCATCGTCAAAATTAAAACAAGAAAGGCTTGAAATATTTTACTTTGAGTTTCACTTTTTAAATTAAAATCTGAAAGGAAATAAATTTTCATGATATTAAAGTTTTTTTTAAGATGCACTATATATATATTTTTTTTTTATTTTATTTTATTTTATAATAAATATTGAAAGAATAAATTAAATAAATATATAAAACAATTATGGAGAAAAAAAGGATGCACTGTTATTGAAAAATACAATAATTCACTCTGGGATGTAACAGTAGCTCTGCTTCATGTCAAGGCCAGATCACATCACTCCACCCTTTCAGTAATTGTTTTTCTAGCATCAACATCCCCTGAAGTAATCTGTTCCAGACTTTCATTAGTTTATGGAAAATTAAATTTCTAAATTGGTTAAATAATTGTATCGTTTTGCGTGTAAATTCTACCTCTGTAAGCAACGTAAATGTGATCTGTTTTACTTTTGTACACCCTTTATAAACAGAAAGAGAAAAAAGAATCCCTGTTGTATTTCCTTCATTTCAGCCACATTAGGAATTCGAAATCTTCTCTCTGGTTATATTGCAAGTAATTGAAAAGAAAGTAACATAAATTGGATATTTAAAATGATTGTCTCAATCAAATTACGGGCAAATAAGGCAACTATGCTTAAGCAATGAAGATTACGAGACTTTAAACGGGTCAATAATCCCTGACTGTGCGCTACATCTACTGTATACATCGCAGTAGCCAAACCCTTCATCCAGATCCCTGAAGTATGTGAGGTTCTGCTCATCCGAGCACGACCCCGCAGCTCTTCTCCCGCTATTAATATTGTTCTGGCATGGCACACCAAATCATACGGTAGGATGTGAACAGACCCTCTCCCACTGCGCCACCTCATTACCAATGCAGCTTTCTCAGTCATGTGACCTCAATACCGCAAAGCCTTGACAGTTGCTCTCAACAGACTGACCCGCTGTTGATCTTTATTCCTCTTCCACTCTCTCCGTAGGCACTGGCCGCTCATAACAGATGGAGTGGGCCTATTATTTTAGCCTCGCAGCCTGTGCTGCCTGACCAGACTGCTGTCTCTACTGGCAGTAATGAAAACAGATGATCGCATTTTAGACGGACGGGGCACAGACGCTGCACCGCACATACGCGGAGCACTGATAATAATCAGGGTTTAACAAGTATAGAGTGCACTGCACAGATGTGTACAGATGTGTACAGTTTAGCTGTGGCATTGAGAAATTTTGCTTTAACAGCTGTCTAAAAGGTGAAAGAAATAAAACGGACCAAACGTGAGCAAAATACAAAAAGGCTCGATGACGTGCATCACAATTCTGGTCTCGTTGGTTAGCAAATTATATGATGGTGATTATTCATTAGCACTGGCATCATACTGTGCTTTTGCCTCAAGGTGAACACCATTTTTTTATTTGTTTTTTTTTTGGACAAGATTTTGTTGTTCCCACCGCGACCTACAGTATATCTGTCCCATCGTACTGTTTGTTTAGTCTTTGGGAAGCATATTTACTTATTAGTGCTGTGCAGTTTAATTGATCTTTTGTGTGTGAATCCAATTAATTAAAATGATGAGTCAGTTTTCAATTTAATGGCGGCACGGTGGTGTAGTGGTTAGCACTGTCGCCTTGCACCTCTAGGGTCTGAGTTCGATTCCCGGCCTGACTTGATTCCCGTCTCTGTATGCATGGAGTTTGCATGTTCTCCCTGTGCTTGGTGAGTTTCCTCTGGGTACTTCGGTTTCCTCCAAAGACATGTACTGTAGATTAGGTTAATTGGTGTTCTCAATTTGCCCATAGTGTGTGTATGCGTGGGTGCCCTGCGATG
>JAOVVB010000037.1:34888734-34899155 GCA_028570985.1 Heterobranchus longifilis | reverse complement strand
ATCTACAGACGATCAAAATACGACTATAAAAAAACGAACGCGATGTTTACCAGATGATACGCTCTTTAGCAGACGTCCCCGTGACGTACCTGTGCTATCTGGGTATTTACCTCAGACATTCAGGTTTAAAAGCTGGCATGTGTGTAAACAAAAATTAAAGCATACGTACACTCTAGCTAGCTACTACCTCACATACTTATATAGATATGATAGCTGCCGAGTAGGTAACTAGGAATTAGAGCTCATGTACATGCTGGTTAGCAAGTTACTTCTTTAATGTCGAAATAAAAGTAAAAATAGACTAACTCCATGAAAGTGGATGTGTAATTTTCTAAACAAGAGTTTTTTTTAATGAGTTTTATTTTTTTAACAACAGCAAAGGAAACATTCTCTTTGCAAAGTACTGCTTGAAGGTCAGTGTGTTGCAGGGTAGTCGAGACTTTCCGGCCACCTGGTTTTATAGAGGAGTTTCATTTTTTATACGGCCTCTCCGTTTTTAATGCAACACTCGTCACAGGCTAGCGATTCGCTCACTCTGCCCTCCCAAAAGTCGGTACAGTCAAGGTCGCATGCTGCGTGCCTTCGACACAACTGGCAGATCCTGCATCTGAAAAACATAAAGAGAGAGAGAGAAAGAGAGAGAGAGAGAGAGAGAGAGAGAGAGAGAGAGAATAGAGAAAGATTAAGCAAGAAAAACAGAGATAACAAGAGAGACAAGAAAATAGAATATAAAGAGGGAGACAAAAAGAGACATGGGGAAGGAGTGAAGAGACAGAAATAGAAAAAGGAGAGAGAGAGTGAGAAAGACAGAGAAAGGGAGAGGGAGAAAGAAAAAGAGAAAAAGACAGAGGGGAAGAAAGATAAACAGAAAGAGAATAAAGAGAAACAGAAATATAAAGAGAAAGAGAGAGACAAGCAGCAAGTGAAAAAGAGAGATGCTAAGAGATAGACACATCCGGCTGAACAGAGAGACTGAAGGATAAGTGAAGGAGAGTGGCTAAATGATGTAGGGATAAAAAGCTTGTGAAGGATCTGGGAGTAGACCATGTGTCCTGTCTCACGCCCCCTCAACCCTCTAAGGTGTCTCTGCTTTGCTGAGTTTGTACTGTGTGTGCGCGCGCGTGTGTGTGTGTGTGTGTGTGTGTGTGTGAGAGAGAGAGAGAGAGAGTCAGTCCACTGAATCTGTCAAGAGACTCTGTTCTGGAGACAAATGTTATATTCTTCATACTGCACGTTAGCGTGTAATTAAAATGAAACCACTTTTACAGTTTGCACACGGCAGTGAAAAACGTCCGCTGGCGCGCTGATGCGTGCAGTCTATCTCAGTTCCCCATGAGCCTGAGAGTGTGCCTGCTTTCACAAGGACATTTTGTATGCATCAGGGCCAATTCTCTTAGCATTTACTTTAATGAGATCTCAATGAGAATGCTATTTGCTATAACTGCATGTCCTCATACCACTTACTTTTTATTTATTGGAGAACAGCAGATCATTTTATTTTTACATTAGTTACATTTAATGTTGTGGAACATCTGCTTGACAAGTTGGTTCTATAACTAGCTATAAACAGTTGTTCCCTCTTTCTTTACTCTTTTGAAGATAATCAATGCAGATTTTCACATTACAGAGAAACCAGAACGTTCAAGTGTGAACTTAAAAGTAAGGGCTGACTGTTACAAAGTGCTGATACTAAAGACTCCTTCAATAAATGCTAAATAAATGCCTCCTCTTTAATCTCATTATTATTCAATTTAGATTATGTGAATTAACTACCATACAAGCTGTTACTATAGAAACAATAATGTATTAAAACAAGAAATTAATATTAACCTGTGAGCTGTCTGATAAACAGAACTACTGTCAGAGAACGTCAACTTCTAACCAATCAGATTTGAGAATTCAAAAGCACTCTGGTATAATCTTTACCTATCTGCCACTTTCTGTTCTTCTGTGTGTTTTTTTTTTTTTTTTTACTCCTGTAACACCACTTTTGTGTATTTTCCGATGTAACTTAAGGGGCTCAGTAAATTTTGCATTTGTTTGATATTAAGTGTTTTTAAATCAAATGTAATAAGAAATGTATCCCCATCTCTTAAACCCATTTGTGAATTTTAAAATAATTAATTCAGTTGTTTCTTATTTGTACACATACCCCTTAAAGAATATACTATATACTGTAATGTTGATTGAAATTTTTTACAAGGTCATTATTGTGATATTTTATCCATGAATCCTGTGTCTCCGGTTACCTCCCACAGTTCAAAGACATGCAGAGTTGTACCCTAGTGAGCGTGTACTGTATGTGTGTGCCTGCCCTGTGATTGATTGGCACTCTCTCCAGGGTATACCCCGCCTTGTGCTTAAAGTGTCCTGGGATAGGCTCCATACCCCCTGCCACCCTGTACAAGATAAGCAGTATAGAAGATGGACGAATGAGTGAATGAATGAATGAATAATTGACTTAACGCTTTCAAAACGCATATCACGTTATAGTAAAAATGATCAATCTCCACCCACAGACACATCAGTGTGCTTACTGACCTGTGCAGAAATGTCCTTGTCTTATGTCCTATGTAACACTAAACAGCATGTTATGATTCATGTGTGTAAAAGTTTCTTTCTGATGTTAGATTGAGATCTTTTAACATCAAATTGTCTGAAAAAAAACAACACATATACAGTCAGTTAATATCATATATCATACAAATCCCCACAATGCTACCTCACTCCAAAACCCCTAAAAGACATGAACAAATGTGTCATGTTTATTTCAGACTTCATGCTTTGCCTTGTTTCTTTAAACTGTCCTTAAATGTAGAGTCTCTCATTTCAATATCAACAGAGAATCGTTTAATCTTGTATTTGAGGCCTAGGGCGTACAGTGTTTTTTTAAAGAGAGGTCTCAAACAAAGACTTGGCCACGGCGTGCTGACATGAAAGGAGGCGGAACTATAATTACTCCACAGAGAACTGAGGCGCTTTTGTCTTCGGCGGGAAGCTTCTGACACTGAGAGGGGAAAAAGGAAAATCCATGCAGCTAGGCTTTTACTTCTTTAACTAAAGCACAAAGCTAGGAAAAAAATCTCTAAAGTGGATACAAAGATTTAATAACGTTTGCAATCAGTTTTAGGTAATTCTGTATCGTTTAAGAAATTTATTTTTAAAGGTTGATGGTGTTTCATAGACTGTCAACAAGAACAATATTAAAATCATAGAACAGTAGTTTAATAATTTTTTATTCATGATGTTGTACCTATCCCGAGCAGATTCACACTGGGTAAATTTTCTCGCGTTTAAAATACTAAATACTATATTGGTTATGGTTATTGATTTATGCATTATTTCTGCACAAACCTTAGTTATTAACCTGGAAAGTATAGAGCAGATTAAGGCTGTTTTGACAGTAGGCATGATGTACTTTTCGGTTATGCCAAAGTCCGAAAGCTTCCCCCCTCCCAACCTTCCTATTGGCCAGCTTTCACATTAGGAATATTGTTCCATACTTGGGAACACTTGTATACTCATGCACTCTGATAGTAGGTGGCAGTTGGCAACTATTCCACTTGGTTTGCAAGTCCCCAATAAACCCAAAAAAGAGGAAGAGGGGGAGAACAGGGTTGACCTTCATGCTATGGCAAATGTTATTTGATATTTTGGCTCTGGATCTTTGGATCACACCTCACTCCTACTTTATCAGCCGTAACTGATGAGACAGAATATGTTTTGTGTTTTGGTACAATACAGTTCGCTTTCAAATTTAATGCAAACTGAGCCTGAGAACACCTTCTCAAGTAGATCCGGGCACAGCACACTGTTCCATATCCAGGCATGGTACAGTATTCACATTAATCAAACGTTCCATGAACTCTGGTCAAGTGTTCTCTAATCCATGTCCAAGTTCCTAGTGTGAAGGGTACGTAGGAGTACTCAGTTTTTTCAGGTAACAAAGCGGTTGTTTTTCCTCCTCAGTCTGGACTCCATAGTAATACCCAAATAATCCAAAGGAAAAAGTAACCTGAATTGAGACTAATTTGGAGGTGGTCTCAGAGAGATGGTTTAAACATTGCGAATGTAAAGTGATTCCAGCATGCTTCTCAATATAATGGCTTTACTTTATTACTCTTTTGACCTTCATGTGTTCACTGACACTGCCCATGTTATGTTACAGCTGAGCTGATCAAAAAATTAATGGTCAGGGACAGGTGGAGTGATGACTATATATTAATAACTCATAAACCCAGTAAATCCTTTGAGCAGGCTCCTTATACCTTGTATTTTATTACTTGCTTGAACCATATGGTAAGTTTGTAGGCCGCCATTTTGTTCCAGTGCTCTTGACTTATGTCTTATAACATAAGTGAGCCAAATACATTGTCAAGACCAGAGACAGCCTGAATGCAAAGAGAAGTTAAGGGAATAGTTTGGGTTTTTTTCAAGTCCGTCTCAAATTAAAATTGAGGTGCATATAAGTATATTATCATAGGTCTTGGTTGTTAAAAATGTTCCTGCTCTGCCCAGCAACTGTGGGAACACAAGTATAACGTACTGTAAGTAATTGGGACCAAATTCCGCTACCCATGTTTTAAAGTGTCTTTTAAAATTAATTTATATTTAGTACAAATTGAATGCTTTTCTTACTCTGGAATTAGCCATATGGCATCGTTTGCTAATGAGGTCAGTTCCTGTTAGCTATACAGCTACCGGTAGTTCAGTGAAAAAAAAAAAAAAACAACATTATATTTATACTGAATTCACAGTAATTTTAAAAGATACCAAATCAATTTAACTAAGTGGGACTGCAGAAGCTTCAACTACTTACAATCGTACTTGTGTACAGTAATACATATAACAATCAAGACATGATTGGTAATGTATTTATACACACCTCAAATTTGGTAGACAGATTTCTAAAAAAAATCCGAACCGTCACTTTAAAGTATACTGTTTGGTTCTGTTAAAGAGGGCGATAAATGAAAAGACGTAGACGCTGCTTGGACCAGGGGTCAGTGCTGATATAGAAATACATATGTTCTGTATGTTGTAAATGCAGGATTGGGGTTCACTTAAAGTTATAGTCTGTGCTTAAAGATAATAAATCATGCAGAATTTCTTTAAACAGGAATTTATATTGTAGCAGTATTGAGAATTTAGGAATAATGCAGTGAAACACAAGTTCAGGCCAAACGACTGGTCCAAGAGTGAATTGTAATTGTAATATAAACGGAACCAGAAGGCACAAAGGAAGCAAAGGACAGAGCTTTTAAAAGCAGTTCCTTTTTAAAATGTGATAAAATGTGAAATTGTAAAATTATATCATTTTAGCAGCATGACCACGAGTACTAAAAGCAGACTGGAATCGCTGTAGCATTTAACTCTCTTCAGCAGCTTTTTAAATTTCACAAAAAACATAAAAATGGCTTGACATCCTTTTTGTTGTAATGGGAATAAAAACGACTGAAAGGAATTCATCGATGACAGAGAAGTAGAGGGATTCGACAGTCCTCGGACACATGTGTCAGCTGTGATTAAGTGGTTAATTTAAGATCATGTACCACAAGGGATAAGCAGCAAGCATACAGAATAAAATCGCTCGAATCACTTTCTCTCTCTCTCTCTCTCTCTCTCTCTCATACACTCACTCATACACCCATACATGCCATGCCACACTGCAGAGAGGAGTCTGATCATTAGATGAAGGTAAGGCTTCCTCAAACTTTCCTTTATAACACGCAGGCTTTGTGGAGCTCCTTTTTCCGAGACGACATCAGTCAAGTGACACTGAGATGGTTTTTTTTCTTTCATTTTGGTTATTTCTTGCATATTTCACATTCTGCTAAAATAAAAAAATAAATAAAAAACTAAAGCACCAGAAGAAGCCCAGTCAGCCATTGCACCGTGGTGCTCTTTGAAGTTAATGAGACAAAACTATCAGTCGCCTCCGTTTTAATTAGCAAACGGGCGAAATGATTACATTTTTAATTGGAGCTGTCATTTTCAATTAAGATCTGACGTCCTTGAGACTTGTGTGTGTGTGTGTGGGAAGGGGTAGGTGGGTGTGTTTGAGAAGGACAGAGAGAGACATAAACGGAGAGAGAGAGGTGTCTTCTCATCTTGTTTTTCTTCTGTCTAGTTTGTTGATTTATCCAACAGCATCCAACACAAGTCACAAATCTAGCATCAAATGTTGCCCTTGGGTGAGAGTTGTCATAGCGACCTATGTTGGCACAGGAAATGATTATAGAATTATGATACCAGATCTTCTAGAAAACACCTATCCAAAACATTATCATCAACGACCACAGATCGTAAGGGGAAGTTACATCGCTAAGGAAGCCAACCTTCTTGCAGTTTGGAAACACCCATCCGACGACAGCGTACGTCTTCGGATTGTGGGAGAAAATTGGAGGAAACCCACTAAACACAATGAGAACATGCAAACGAGATTCGAACCACCAACCCAGGGGGTGCAACCAATAAACCCCTGGTCTTTATATACGACATTATAGTATAAATACATGTGAATACACAGCAAATGAATTAGATTACTCAGCACACATCTAACGACTGTCTTGTTCGCACAAAACGAACACTCTGTATTCCGAGGTGTGCTCTCGAGAACCGACGGGGTCGTGAATATTCACCAGAAATAATAAGGCTTTTCATTTCCTCTATTCTCTCCTCTTCACTCAGCTCATCCACAGCTTATCTCTTTGCTTTGTCTTTCTTGTCCCCGCTGCTCATTTCATCCCCTTGACTTCTTTCTGTCCTTTTTTTTTTTGCTTTGCTTTTTTTCCTTCTCTATTCTCTGTTTCACATTTCCTGGAGAGGAAGCTCTAGTGTTTGGCTGGCGAGACAGAACCGTTCGCCTCATTCTCTCTGGGGACAATAGCGTTTTCTCATTAACTCTTATCAAAGTTCATCTTGTATCCAAAACATGTTGGAGAGAGCGGAGAGAGCGAAAGAACTGAAGCAGAAACAGAACGTGGCGAGGGACACAGATATTTTATAAAGATAAAAAAAAAAAAAAGCATATCCGTATGTTCTCGTAAATGCATCCACTTAACGGTTTTCTGAAAATACTGGCTGTAGTTTTAGAGACGTGAAGCTGATTCATTTCTCACCTCTCGTCGGCGTGTGGCTTTGGGCAATTTGGACATTGTCACACAGGGAATAAGTGAGTTTCAGTGGATTGCCAGACTCCATGATTAATTAATATCCATGTGTGTTATGCGTGACATTAATCCCCTGCACATGTCTCAGAGTCTTCAGAAATTAAATGTGTTTAACAGATAATGTCTTGTGTTTTTTTGTTTGTTTTTTTTACCATTATGGTCCTGCCAATTTCCTGTAGTTAGCCCTGTTTAGATTTGGTATTTACTGAAATGATGTAGTGCAGCATCAGCGATGAGTAATACAAGCTCCCATAGACAACAGCTGAGTCACATCCCCTATTAGCAGTGCCGTATCGTACAACGTCAATAGTTTGTACACCTGGATGTGTAATTTAGCATGTAGCGGATGATCAGCTTCAGACTCTCTGGTTAGCTTTTTTCACAACCCTGGAACTCTCCCTATTCCAGAATGTAAAACGTACATGACCTATGTGTGACCCTCTCACGAGGGCCGCACTGCAAAATCACGTCAAACTTATTCCGAACAATATTATATTTTAAGGGAATGTATTTCCTGTGCATTGTTACTGTAACTCAAAGGCACATACAGTATAGGACACTATATAGAGAGGGAGTAGAGAGCCACTTGGGATTTAGCCACTGTGTTTAAATATGCTGTTAGATTATTTTACTGTATCCAGATCTAAAGTCGCACAATCTAATATTCTCTTCGAATGCCTTTAGCTTTGATTATGGCATACGATGTGGTGGCCCCTTCCACTGTGAAAATCTTACCTGGTTCACTCTTTTACTGGAGTCCTCGAATATGGTGGTGGAGAAAAACTCCACAGATGTGATAACCTGGTGATTCAGTACATTCAGGTCGTCAGCTGTCTTCATTTTATTGCCACATGACGTTGCTGAGTCTAGACCTGAGCTACTGAAGCAACACCAGATCATAACACTGTCTCCAGATGATGGGTGCATCACCTCATGTGCTTCCCTTCTTACCCTGACAGTCCCTTTACTCTGGAATAGGATCACACTGGACTGATCAGACCACATGACCTTGTGGTTCCTCGTTCCAAAGTCCAAACTCTATGCTCGCTAGCAAATTGAAGCCATTTTTTTCTGATTATTCTCACTAACAAGTTGTTTTCTTATGGACACACAGCTGTTTAGTCCCAATCCTGTGAGTTCTCATCACATGTTTTGGTCTTGCTTTCCTGAGAAGGAGCCAGTTTCATCATGGTGCTTGATAAGTTTTGCAAATGCACTTGACAATACTGTTCTTACAAGAACTGTTCCAGAACAGCCGACCTTCATGCCTTAAAATAAAAACTGACAGTTTCTTACGTATTTGTCTAATTCCATTTGTGTTATTTAATAGTTTTGAAACCTCCAGTAAAGTAAGTTTTACTCCAGTTGTTGCAAAAATCATCATAAACAATGATGAAACAGGAAAGGAAGTTCAAGAGAGTCTTCCTTTCTGCTGCTGTAATTGATCTAGCGTTATCATCCTCAGAAATCACCAATTAACAAACATCGCATGTTAACACAAGTGATACGAGGGTGAGTCAAAAATGATCCGCTCTCTGGTTATATAAATTATATGTCTTATCAGCACTTTCCGTTCAAAGCTGCTGTCCTCCCAGTCACTGCTGTGCTGGAAACATCCTCAATCACCGACCAAGAAAAAGTTTAAAAGTCAACCATCAGCTGGAAAATTTATCAATGCTTACAGTTTTCTGGGCCAGTATTGGAGCATTATCAGGAAAAAGGTTCAACAATCAACAGTGCTTGTTATTTTGAGGTGTTAAAGCATCCTCCCTATAGGTCTACTGTATCTTGCTCCATCACACGTTAACCTGTTTAGTCTCCTGAAAGCAGCCCTAAGAGGACGAAAATTTACTTTGGATGAAGAAGTGAAGACAGCGGTGCATTTGTGGCTCACACACTTGGGAATACAAAAGCTTGTCGACATTTTTGACTCACCTTTGTATATGAGCATTAAAAACTCATGCACATGTCAGCTAGTAAGCTACACAGTAAAAAAATAAAATAAAATAAAATAAGCCACCTCAATATAAAAGAGATTAGTAACAAGTTTATTAAATTTCTTGAGAAATTTGCTGGCCAAACAAAATATTTTACATTGCTGTTAAGTTGGTAAAAAAATGTTCCCATTTCAAAATTTTAAGTTGAATCAACTTATAATTCAAATATTTAAGTCAGCTCAAGTAATATTGGTCATGGGCTCAATTAATTATATTTCTCTAGGGTTGACTTAGCTTAACTTTTCACCTACTCAAAAAAGTAAGTTATCTTCCCTTATAGCACATTGATGTAGTTGGTTTAAGTGTTGGCATAACAATACCCCAACAATTAAAACATTAATTAAAAATACTTTATTCTTTCAAAACTAGTCAAAAACAGTGATCTGCATAAAACAGGAGACTGCAGGTTCTATTTTGTTTAAAGGGCACATTAAATTATTTGGACTTCAAAGGTGGACGTCCAGTCCTTTTGGAACTCACTTTTTAGAGCACAGACCTGACCTAACATCTCTTCTAAAACTCATATGACTACTACAACTTCAGCAGCTTGTTCACGCTTCTCCAGTAGATCCAAAGGGCCAACCATCACCGCTCTGACCCCAAACCTCCACACTACAGCTCTGGTTAAAGAGAACAAGTGAAGTCTTGTAAAGACAAAGATAAATAAATTTCACAGAATATCTAGCTATGATAAAAATTGAAGATATGAATAAGGCATTATACAACCAAAGTGTTTAAAAGACTGTTTCTGGAATTCTAATGATGAGTTAAAGCGTACGTATTGCATCATATTTAAAAGGTTTTGATATTTTCAAGGGTTTTATTTTGTCATTCTCAGGAGTAATTACTTGTTTGCAGTGATGTTTTAAATTAACTGGGTATTTACTCATTTCATTTTTATATAAATAAGTTAACAAATATAACACTCGTAAATAAGCATTGGGGACTCTGCCAATTTGTATATCCCTTAAATTAGCGGCTCTACTCCTTAACTGTGAAACACTGTTTTTTTCTCAAACTTTTGTGAGCTGAGCGCTCGCACGCCCGTGTGTGCTGGGGTGGCCCTTGTGATGCTGTCGCTGGTAAAAGTCAGGGCAGAGTTTGGAAAAAGATAGATATAGTTATGAGTGTTTAGCTCCCTAACCTCTGTACATTGCAGTAACATGAAGCCTAACGTTAGCTAAGCTCACCTCAGTAATGTCAGGGTGCCTCGGTATACCGATAAGCACAAACACACCGGCCTAACCGAAAC
>JAOVVB010000037.1:34855098-34876590 GCA_028570985.1 Heterobranchus longifilis | reverse complement strand
CTATAACATAATGAATTTTATGATGAAGGCCTAATATGAGCTTCCCCTGTTTCAAAAGCTAGCAGCCGCCACTGATATATATATATATATATTTTGCATCTCTTCCATAATATTATAATTAATTGAGTGCACCTCAATATCATGGACAGGTCATTGCTGAAGAAGCTGGCTGTTCACAGAGAGCTGTATCCAAGCACATTAATGAAATGTTAAATGGAAGGGAAAAATGTGGTTGAAAAAAATGCACAAGCAACAGGGATAACCGCATCCTTGAGAGGATTGTAAAATGAACGCTATTCAAGAATTTGGGGGAGATTCACAAGGAGTGGACTATAGCTGGAAGTCAGTGCTTCAAGAGCCACCACACACAGACGTATCCAGGACATGTGCTACAACTGTCACATCTCTTGTGTCAAGCCATTCTTGAACCAGAGACAACTTCAATGGTGTCTTACCTGGCCTAAGGACAAAAAGGACTGGAGTGTTGCTCAGTGGGCCAAAGTCCTCTTTTCAGATAAATTAATTTTGCATTTTATTTGGAAATCAAGGTCCCAGAGTCTGGAGCAAGAGAGGAGAGGCACAGAATCCAAGTTGCCTGAGGTCCAGTGTAAAGTTTGCAGTCAGTGGTGGTTTGGTGAGCCATGTCATCTGCTGGTGTTGGTCCACTGTGTTTTATCAGGTTCAAGGTCAGCACAGCCGTCTACCGGAAAGGTTTTAGAGCACTCCATGCTTCCCTCTGCTGACCAGCTTTACGAAGATGCTGATTTCATTTTCCAGCAGGACTTGGTACCTGCCCACACTTCCAAAAGTACTAATGCCTGGTTTAAGTGCCATGGTATCCCTGTGTTTAATTGGCCAGAAAACTCACCCGACCTAAACCTCATAAAGAATCTCAGGGGTGTTGTAAAGGGGAAGATAAGAGACAGCAGACCCAACAACGCAGAAGAGCTGAAGGCCGCTATCAGAGCATAACACATCAGCAGTCCCACAGACTGTCCGCCTCCATGCCACGCCGCATTGAGGCAGTAATTCATGCAAGTATTGAGCGCTGTACATGTTCATACTTTTCAGTAGTCCATTCAGTATTTTTTTTTAATCTTTTTTTAATTGGTTTTAAGTAATATTCTAATTTTCAGAGATAGTGAATTTTACGTTTTTCTTAGCTATACTGTAAGTCATAAAAATTTAAATTAAAGAAATAAACACTTGAAATATATCAGTCTGTGAGTAATGAATCCATATTATATGAGTTTCACTTTTTAATTGAATTACTGAAATAAATCAACTTTTCAAAGATATTCTAATTCATTGAGATTTACATACCACTAGTCCACTAGACTCTTAAGGAACCCTGCAGAACTTCTTTGACTTTGGAGATATACATTCTTTTGTTTATCGCCCTGAAAGAATCCTCCTATGTATGGTCTATTTAAAACTACAACAATTTTTTTTTGTTCAGAAAACGGTTCAAAGTTCTCACCTATCCAGAAGTTGCGCGTCTCAAAGTCAGGGTCCGTGACCTCGTTGGTGTTCTCCAGCTGTCCAAGGTAAAAGGCCATGATATCCTGGACCTTCTGATTGAGAACTTGAGCCAAAATCCCTCCTCTTTCCTGTCATGAATAAACCCACAGCTAGAGCCAAGGCCTATTCACTGGGTCTGATGTTGACTAATCCAACTGGTGGATGATGATGAGTTCTGTTTGTGTGAAATCGCTTCCTTACTTGACAGCGCAGCTTGGCCATGTAGTATGTCTCGGCTTCAGAGGACACCATGAAACATTCACCGTCTATCTGCAGGTCACAGCTGTGATGGGGGAAACTCAGCTTCTCTATAGAACATATAACCATACCAGGGAACATCACATGAACATGTTCTGAAGGCATCACGGCAGATGTGAACTATTTTATTACATTTTAATGTTATTATCATCACTAACCAACAGCTTTTGCTCCTTTCTTATTCAGCAGGTCAGTTTCCGAGTCGGTGAATCTTTTAGTTTGAAGGTCAGGGTTTGATTATTTAATACTTTCAGTCATGACCGAGATTCACTCCACTCTCACTGTGTGGGTCAGTTTTTGAGTCAGTAAATGTTTTGGTTAAAGGGTCAGGATTTGACTAAGTGACACTTTCAGTCATGACAGAGATTCACTCTTCTCTCATTCAGCATGTCAGTGTTTGAGTCAGTGAAGCATTTTGTCATGATAAGATTCTCTGCTCTCTAAATCTTTTGGTCATGAGTAAGAGTCAGTACTAACGAGTCAGTGTTTGATTCAGTGACTCATCCTGTCATTATTGAGATTCACTTCACTCTCAGTAAATATTTCAGTTATAACCAAGATTCTCTTCTTTCTTTCTTCTTTCTTCTCACCTTTGTATCCTTTGGTCATGACTGAGAGCTACTTCCCTCTCATTCAGTAGGTCAGTGTTTGATTTTTAACTTAAGATTCACTCCTTTCTCGTACAACAGGTCGGTTCTGACTGTAAGTCAGTGAGTCTCTCCTCTCCCATTCAGCGAATTAGTGCTTGAGAATGTGAATCTTCATGGTCATGACTGCGATTCTCTCCTTTTTTTATTGGGTGAGTCAGGGTTTTTTTTTTTGGCCTGAAATTCAGGGTTTGACTAAAAGATACTTTTTGTCATGACTGAGATCCATTCTCTTTTATTTAGAATGTGAGTGTTTGAGTCAGTGAATCTTCTGTCATGACCGAGATCTCACCTCTCTCATTAACATGTCAGTGATTTTTTTCATCTGAGGTTCAACATTTGACTAAGTGATGCTTTTGGTCATGCCAACAGTCCCCCCCCCCCCTCTCTTTCAGCAAATCAGTGTTTGAGTCAGGTTTTGATCATGATCAAGAGTTACGCATCTCTTCTTTAACAAGGCAGTTGGTCATGACTGAGATTCACCCATCTCTCATTTAACGCGTCAGTATTTGAGTCAGAAAACCCTTTGTTCGTGCCTGAGGTACACTGTTCTCTCATTCACAATATCAGCTGAGGCAATGAGACCATTGAGAGATTTCCATTCGTTTAGTGTATGTAACAGTTGTCTGTGTTGGACTCGCTATATACAAAAATAGTCTCAAACTGTTTACTATTCGAATAAAAAAAATGACTGGTACCCCAATGACAAAATGAGAAGAAATCACTTGTCAGTAAGAAAAATGACAAATTAAGTGCAGCTGAGCTCCTCACCTGCACACTCTGCACCTCCATAACCTATATCACAGACACAGGAGCACTCCTCCTCCTTATAGTGGCCGTGGACACACTGCACACTACAACGCACTTAAAAACACACACACACATTACAGCAACATTAAATGTGTACAGATGGGAAGATGCAATAAGTTTAAAAGTGAGGTAAAGAAATAGAGAGAGAGAGAGGTGGAACTGAAAAGAACCGCTCTGACCCTGGCAGAACCGGCCGGTGTATCGGCGGTTACACTGACACTGACATGACGAGACATTCAGCTGTCCGTACTGTCCACAACTCATACGACATGGGTTTCGAGGGGTCTCTGAAACAATACGCACACACACACACAAAGTAAAGAGAACTCCTTAAATGATTCCTCAGTTTGTTTATCTGACAGAACTTTAAAATATTGCTTGAACAAACCAATAAAAGAGGGTTTCTATTGCAGACAAGGTTGCAAGTGGAACCTACTTCGAAAACTAAAATTGGTGACCTTCAACTAACTGGAATAACTTTTTTTTTTTTTTTGGACTTTTTTGGAAGAAAAAAAACGTACCCTTTAAAAAAGCATTTTTTGTTTTGCTGTTTTTTTTTAATAAACATACATAGGGCACATATTCTGTGTTGCTCTCTGCAGGAAATTTTCCTGCAATAAAAAATAGCTTCCAAATAGGACCTTAAAAAGAAACAAGAAAGGGTTTCCTATTCAGAGAAGGTTCTACGTAGAACCTGTTTAGACAGCTAAAAAAAAATAACTTCAAAGAGCTTTTGAGTAATTTGTTGTTTTTATAGATTTTGAATAAAAAGTTATACTCATTTAATTTAGATGTTTAAGGTTTCTTAAGTTGTCTGTTTGGGGGAACTGTTTAAAATCCAGCGTTATAATTTTACCATTAAAAATGTGTTTTCACATCGTACAGTAGTGAGCACTGTTAGAATGTTCTGCAGTTGTTTTTCTGGAAGAACCCTAGACAAAAGATATCTTTTAGCGCTGTAAAAAAAGTTATTAATTCTGGGCTTCTGCTGGAATTTTAAGCTCGACCTTTATAATAATAATAATAATAATAATAATAATAATAATAATATTTATTTTAATTAATTAATGACAATCCATAATTTATATATTCTTTATGTTCTTTAATTAGAGGCTCTGGGAAAAATGTTCAATGTTACAAATAAACCTACTTTTGAAAGGCATTAACCAGCATTTTTAACAAAAAAAAAATGCTTTGGTTTGTCAGTGTGGGGAAAAAACTAGTTTTGAGGGATTTCTGAAAAACACACACACACACACACACACATACACACTCAAAACAGAGACACGACTGCCACTTAAAAGCACACAACTCATTCATTAAAGCTAACCTGGCTTTGAAATAAGTGAAGAGCTTATCTATTGTATCCTGTTTAAATTTCATTAAGTGAAATTACCATCGCATAAAACTCTACTTAGTCCTGCCAACATGTTCACCCATGACGCCCTTATCTCCAAATGAATAAAGAGCTAACAAAGAGGTAGTGTTCATACTCGGATACACTTTGGCTACACCTAGAAATAATGAAACACTCCTTTTAAAGACATCAACTTCTATCATGGCAGTTAAACACAGCTTATCAGATAAGAGGCTCATTAGTGTTCCCGTCATGACGGCATGTCAGAATTTGTGAATCAAAGTGGTCCGGTTTCCCATGGTTCTAATTGGTTTAGTTTTATAATGATTCAATTTTAATTAAATGCTAATCAAGGAAGACTTTAAACCCCATGTAAAGCCCATGTCAACATGTTCTTCTTATGACTAGCTACGGGTTTGCGTGTGGAACACCTGCTGTCCTCGCTACTGTACATCCTCGCAGCTTTTTTTTAAGGTCATGTATAAGTGAAACAAACTGCATCTAACTAGCGTTTTGTATAAACCCTTTAAACAACAGTGATTAGCATAGTCGGCAACACGGTGGCTTAGTGGTTAGCACTCACATTTGAAACCAGAAGCGCTAATATCACTGCTTCTGCACTGTTGCTGTATGATGCTATGCTAACTGGTGTTGCTTTCTAGCTAATATGGAACAGGACATGGGAATTAATAAAAAAAAAAAAAACACAAAACATTTTTCAACTTAATATTTACATTGCTCTAGAGATGCTAGTATCAATCATTCAATGATAGCATCTGATTCGCCCACAGTTTTTGTCTTTGCAGAATTTTTACAATATTTAAATTATAGTTCCTGATATACGTTATATTTTGTTTATAATTATACTTTAGAACAAACATGATGTGTAATTATTTACCCAATGAAAGAGATTAAGTAGCACAGTGCTAAATAAAAAAAATATATAGCATTTCCATTAAATTTCTCTGTAAATTTGCTGAAATCTGATACAGGCAGCGTTTTATTTTTTGCACCTTTGGGCCAATCTAGATTGATATGCAAATTAGAGAGTACCAACATGCTTTATGCAGAACCTTAGCTGAAGTAACATTTTGGATGCTAATGTGGTTTGGATGGTTAATCACTGAGGATAAAAATCATTCGTGACAAATTATTGCAAACAGCTTTTGTACTGGGTGTTAGCCAGCAAGTTTGCTATTTGGGACGGCAGCAGGACATTTCTAAACAGCACATTATGCATATTTATAGACTGTAGAATTTTTAATTAGGGGTACAGGATTAACGATGCTTTAAGGTCGTTTAAAGTGGTTTCTTGGGCATTAAACTGAGTATTATTTTGCTACACGTTTTTTATTAAGGTTTACGCATTCAAGAATACTCTAAGTAAAGAAATTTGTCATGTTCACATAGGCTTTAAAGTAAACTGATTTACATTAGACTTAACACAGACATTTAAGGTGGACTGGTCTACAGAAAGATCCAAAGTGTTTCTCACCACACAATCCTCCAACGTGGTCCCAGAGCCGCAAGCATCCTGACATAGAGGCCGTGCAGAGAGAGCAGTACACTCCTGATTTATAAGGAATCACTTCCCGGCCGTTCACCTTCCAGTTTCCCCTGCACACACACACACACACACACACACACACACAGCAAACGGAACCTAACCACGGTTAATGTAACTTAATGTTACGTTTGAATAAAAAAATCAGTGCTACACTACAAATATGCCCCTGTATATCACATGCACCAAATAATAACATGCACGGGCCTGATGGATAAGAAATAGGAATTATAAAATACACTACCAATCAAAGGTTTGGACACACTGTCTAATTTCATTGTCTTTCCTGATTTTTATTTTTTCCTACATTCTAAAACAAGTCAAAAGGCATTTAAAAATATTTAATAATCTCCTGTTTTACATAATCTGATTTTGTCTTCTACTTCTGCTCTGTAGATCCTTCATAACGACTCTAATCCCAAGGTGCTGTTTGTTAATTAATGATTTCTGAGGCTGGTAACTCCAAATGAACTTCTCCTCCGAACCAGAGGTAAGTTTTGGTCTTGCTTTCCTAGGAAGGTCTTCATGAGAGACAGTTTCGTCATGGTGCTTGATGGGTTTTGCAAGTCCACTTGAAAACACTGTTCCAGAAGAGCTGACAACAACATCAAATATGGAATATTACGATGTGTAAAATAATTATTGTCTTACCCGGGAAAGTACGCACACACAAACATGTCCAAGTGTTTGACTCCAGCTCTGCAGAGGTGCAATGCGCAGCCCACCTGACTGGACGTGGCCCAAACCAGCTGAAGAAAACATAGTACAGTATTCTGTATGGTGTGGTCAGAAGTTTACATACACTCATCATGAACATACATGTCATGGCAATGTTGGACTTGCAATGAATCTTCCAATTATTTTGGGATTTCTGACATCAACACAGGGTCAAATTATACATACAGGGTCATAATTATACTGTATATACACCATAGAAAAAATGTGCTTGAATATCGCTTAGCATATTTCACCTTTAGTAGATGCTTGTGCTATCCATCAACTAGCTTCTGGTAGAATTCTGGCTTGATATTTGACCACTGTTCATGGATTGATTTTTAATGTTTAATTAGTTTTCTGGTACGGGCCTGATTTTTAAGCATGTTTAAAAAATTTACAATAGGGATGAGTCTCCAAAAATCATACTTAGCTTCAATGTGTCTTTGGGTTCTTTCTCCGGTCTCAACACTCAATTTTGTCCAAGTTTCAACCATCTAGCTGATGATTTACGGTTCTGCTGAAGAATTCTGATGTAGTCCTTGTCCACCTTCATTTTTATACCCTCTTTAGAGATGACACCACCACCACCACCACCATGCTTAACACCTGGTACAGTGTTCTTGGGGTTAAATGCTTCACCTTTACACTTCCAAACATACCTCTAGTCAAAACCTTCCTCCACAAGGCTTTTTCTTTGTCCATGTGCTCAGCTGCAAACTTTAGATGAGCTTCAAGATGTGTACTTTGGAGCAGGGCCTTCTTTGTTGGACGGCAGCCTTTCAGTCCATAGTGATGTAACCAACCATTTGTCTTGACTGTAGACAAAGACACTGGCTCCTGGTGGTCCCTGACCATGTGAACTAATTTCCTCTCAGCTGAGGCTTGAGACCTTGGCAAAGTCTGTTTCTACGGTCAAATAAATCCATTTTACTGTATATTGCACAGAGAAGCTACCAGTTGGAGCCAATCATCTCTGGAGACCCAGGGCTCAGGAAATCAAAAGGGGGGTAGCTCAGTAGATGAGGTGTAGGACTACTAATTGGAAGGTACCAGGTTCAAACTACAGCACAACCAAGTTCCTGCTGTCGGCCCTCAACTGTTCAGATGTGAAATGAAAAGACATTTCCGGACTTTCAGAACCAATTAATTAATAATCTAAGTGGGTGTTCTGTATGTATATATTGTCCCTGTCTATATATAAAGACAAACATCTCCAAATCATACCTGTGTGTAATGCTTGCAGGTGTGGTTGCTTTTGCATTCTCCAGTTTGATAGATGTAGTGATGCCCTTCCTGAAACCATGAGTTGATGATGTCAGTGTAAGATGCCACACCATGAGGAGACTGATGTATGTTCCAGCCGACGTGCTCGGTGTCCACTTCTGATCCTGGAGTGTTATTTTCACAGGACGCAGCCCTTATCTGAGCCTGTGCAGCCAGGGTGTCGCTCCACTCCTGAGGAAAGATTTGGCAAAAATAAGGAAACAAATGCAATGCCTGCGATACGGGTTTAAACTTTAATTACTTGAAGGAATTCAGGCAGATTATACCCCAAATATTGGCTTGTTTCTTTAACAACATGGTGAGGAGCCTGAAGAGAGTGAACTGACCCATGGCCCCACAGGTAAGGTGCCATGTTATGACTTTCTTTGCAAAAAAAGCAAGAACGTTTTTGTTATACTAACTGCCTTCACTCATTTCCTGACGCCTTTGTTTCATTCCAGGAGTAAAATCATGGCATATCTGTCTCAGGGGAATCCGTTTGACCCAGGTTCTTCTTCCACCTCCTGCATTTGAGTAGTGTGTGTGTGTGTGTGTGTGTGTGTGTGTGTGTGCGGTCAGCAGTCCGCCATGCTTGGCTGGTGACACCGTATTCCCATGGACACGGCTGTCACCACTGCGAAATCTAGCGTGAAATCAAAGTAGGGGGGCCACTTTCCACAGATGTGGTTTCACAGCAGCCTCCTGAAGCTCGGGTCCCATTTCAGAGATACAGCCTAAGAAGGAGAGGAAGCGCAGAGAGGCGGAGAACATGGTCAGCAACCGACTCGTTGGCACAAATCAGCAGCCGGAATCATTCGAGCCGTCCTGTTCCTGTTCCCACCCACACTACAGACAGGGACGAAACTCCGACAGGCCATCAGCGGCTTTGCTTTAACCGCGCTACCATACGCTCGCTGTCTTCTCTTATCTCTCCACACATGCTGTCTCTATGTGAGGCTCAAAGATGCTGCCAACTTTCTGTCACTCCCCCGCCTCGTCTCCTGAGGGAGGGAGAGCCCCTTATGGAGTGACAGGGTGCATTTAGATTCGCTCACAGCGGGGGACTGCAAACGCTTGCACGCTGAAAAGAACAACAATCGTCTTCTTTACACTCAAAGAAAAAAAATTCAAACAGCTGAAAGCTGAATCGGAGAGATTTCTTCGAGAATGATTTTGGATGTGTATGCAGTGTAGATAGCCATTATTTCTCTAAAGAGTATTAAATATGGCTGAGTGCAAAAATTTGCACCCCCTTGGGACAAAATGGCAGATGGATTTGGAGAAAAGAAAAATCCAAAGTACACAAATTAGATATTTGTGTTGTGTTTCTCAGACATTCCTCTATACCCAAAAAGTAACAAAAGTATACTGTATACGTACAAGTTGAGAATATATAAAGCTGTTTATATAAATGTGTTAGTTTTAACACTGTCATTTGTACCTACAGTAAATCATCGAGATGTTTATATAACATTTCGAGAAAGAGACTGGAGTATCGGTGCGTTGAAAGGTCTTTCTAAGTAACATGACAAGCTGCAGGTTGTTTTGCATCATTAACTTCACTAGAATGAAAAACAGCTTGTTTGTACTGTAGCTGCTATAATGCAACAGGTTAGTACTGTAATGTAATGTATCATAAGAGATAACATTGTGTATCATTCACTCACTCATCTTCTATACCACTTTATTCAGGGTTGCGGGGACCTGGAGCCTATCCCAGGAGGCTTAGGGCATAAGGCAGGGTACACCCTGGACAGAGAGCCAATCCATCACAGGGCACACATACATACACACACTCACTCACACTCATTCTCATGCAAACTCCATGCACACAGAGACGGGAATCAAGCCTGAACCCTGGAGGTGCAAGGCGACAGTGCTAACCACTACACCACCGTGTCGCCAAAATTGTGCCTCATTAACTGCAAAAATAACAATAAAAAAGTATCATTATTATTATAATTATTTTTACCAAGGGCATTCAAGTTAGCTTCTTAGCACTGGTTCATTTGCTATAAATATTACAAATTATACAAACAAAAGAAATGTTAATATAAAGGGCATTCAAGTCATACCGGGACTTTTGATTGTGCAGAATAACAGAACACAGTCCACTCTCTTTATTTCTTTATATAATCCCCTGTTACACTAATGCCAGTGTTTCACTAGTGCTTGGACACCATCAAGGTAGAAAGTTTTCTCAATACGCCGGAGCCCTGATCAGACTGTCTGCTTCACATTTAAAACGTTGGCCTCCCAGGAACTCCTTATGTAGCAATAATTCCCAGCCGAGTTCCTGTAATGTGCAAGTGGTGTTGGTGGGCAGTATGAGGTTGGGCATTGTCTTGCAAAAACAGACCGCCCTTGTTGATCAAACCAGCCTGTTTTTTCCTGAAACTGTTCCACTCGCTGAATGTTCACAAGAACTCTGAGCCACCTCATCCAGGATCGTCATTCATGAACGTATTATCTTCTGTAAAATGTTGTACTGAAGCTAACAGTCTCACCACCGTACTGCGCTCTTCGGTTTTACACCTTCCTTCATTCGCCAGAAATGTCATCACATGTCCCGGTTTGACTTGAACGCCCCTCATGTATACAGTACTGTGTGAAAGTTTTGAGCCACCCCTCATTTCTTCTTATTAAATTAAATTCTATGATGTAGATTGATTTAACGAAATGAGAAAAAATGTTTTACTGCAACAGGCCGCAAACTGCCTAAAGATACAACTCAAGGGTATCAGGGGAAGTGATAGGACTACTGATCAGAAGGTCCCAGGTTCAAACCCCATCACTACCAAGTTGGTCCAGTTTAAAGAAACTGTGTAAGTGAGTTGATTGTCTTTGCATTTCGTCCTGCATGCGCTGTTATGTTAAACACAGCTTCCACTCACTCCAAATAAAACCACAGTCACTGGAGAAAAAGGAATGACCACAATCTGAGACATTTTATGAAATTAAGAAATCTTATCTCCTTCTGAAAGCAGAGCTTAGAGTTTTCAGTGTAAGCCTCTAATCTCTGCTACAGCCACAGACAATCAGGCTGCGCTTAAGGATTTCTGTGCAAATATTGTCGAATGATAATTGCAAAGACTCTTCAGCCCAAAGCTTTTTTAAAATTTATCAGTAAAGCACTTTAATATCCCTTTTTAGCATCACGAGAACTCTTCTGTGAGCCGTTAAGCAAATTATCTCAAATGCGAGAGTCTGGAATACGAAATCCAGATTGATGATGACGACACACTGTCCTCCACCACCTCATTATCAGGTCTTAATGAAGTTTAGAATGTTAATAGTTATGCCAAAGATTCTTAGTACTGGATAAATAATGTATACCATACAAACCCAAAAAAAGGCCTAAATGTTAATATGAGGGATGTTCAAGTCAAACCAGGACTTGTGATTGAGGAGAATAATAGAACACAGTTAAGAAAGTATTTTTTAAAATTTCTCTATATAATCCCCTGTTACACTAATGCACTTATCCCAGTGTTTCACTAGACATCGTCATGGTAAAAAGTTTTCTCAGTATGCCAGAGCCACGATCGGACATCCTTTCCGTGTCAAGACGTTCCTTGTTGAGCACTCTGAATTTAACCAACCAATCAATCCAATGCAATTGTGACAATAAAGTATTGTTTACATTTATATACATTATAAACATAACCAGCTAAAAGTTTAGAGGGGTCCAATTTATGCAATAATTGGTTTATTATTTTATATTGGTTAATTGGTGATTTCTCTAAATGAAGCGGCGCGGTGACTTAGTGGTTAGTACTGTTGCCTTGCACCTCCAGGGTCCGGATTCGATTCCTGGCCAGGTTCGATTCCCGCCTCTGTGTGCATGGAGTTCGCATGTTCTCCCCGTGCTTGGTGGGTTTCCTCTGGGTACTCTGGTTTTGTTCCACAGTCCAAAGACATGCATATTATATCATGGTACTTGTTGGGTTCTGCAAATGATCATGACATTACTGATCTATTAGCTGACTTTCGTGTCTTAAAATAACAACTGACTGTTGTCTTTGTAGATGTTATTTCATCGTTTTGAAATCTTAGTATTCTTCTAGAATGTAAAAAATAAATCAAAAAACAAAAATCATTGAATCAGAAGGTGCGTCCGTGAGTGATCAGTGCTTGAGGTGGGGTACATCCTGATTCGGGTACAAACACACACTCACTAGGGGCAATGTGCAAATGTCAATCACGATACTGTGCATGTCTTTGGACTGTGGAATTCAAGCCCCGCCCCAACCCCGGAGGTGTGATTCGCTCCTTAAAAAGACAAAGATTTTTCCTTGGCACATTGAAATCCATGACGTTTTTTTTCTTGCGTGCCTCCCAGGCTGACAAAATAAGGTCCTTAACATCCCTCAGAGCCTTTATGAAAAATGTTCACTTGAGAAAAAAACAACCAAGATGGCAGCATTGTTTAAAATCTTCTCACACGATTACATGAAGGGTTAGGAGGGGAAAACAAAGTCAGTGAATGTGAAGTCAGACTTATACAGTGGCTCGTGTTTGTTTAACCCCGTAAGCCTGTAGCCACAAGACGAAACGGCGTGCGTGGACATCGGGATTAACGCCCTGACTCGCACTCACGCAGCAGCTGTCCTGGTGTTCACGACAGGCTTGTGTCAAAGAGACGTGTGTGTATCACTGTTTCAACATCGCATATCCTTCAGAGAAAGAGGACGTCTGATCGGATTAAGTGCGATTTTGAAACGAGAATAGACTCCAGCTGGCTGGGGAGTCACATTCCGCATGGCTGATAGGTGTTTGGGGGAACTTAGGAGGAACTGTGGGAAATTTCTATACTATAAGCAGTCAAGGTCAGTGGTGTCAATAGAAGAGAGTTGTTTTACAAAGCACATCCTATTCTCAAACTCTGGAAGGTGGGGGCACTTCAACAACAAGCATGCTGGGGGTTTCTTCTTCTTCTGGCATGTTCCATTAATGAAGAGCTCTGGCACCAGTCCAAAAATGGGAGCATGGAGCAGAAGGGAGATCCTGGGAAAGCATGGCGAGAAATATGTACGTACCTCTGTCTGAGCTGGATGTTCACGTCAATTATTTCATGACTTGATCTTAATAATAGAGGACCGATAAGGAAATTAGGAGAAATATAAACACTTCTAACACCTCAATAACGTGTCGACATGTGATAGATGTCCATAAGCCTTGACCACATGAAGAATTTGAGTGACCAAACCAAATTCAGTTAAAACCTTAAATACTAAAACAACAACTATTTAAAACTGAATAACTCCTTAAGCATTCCTCACTAAACCTTATTGTGGTTTTTTTTTTTCCATGAATGCACTTCATACAAAAAGAAAAGAAAAAAGTCCCACACCGTTCATTCAGTGGTACCCTTGAGTTCTTTCCTGACATTAAGAGCAGGATTAAGACTGCGCATAACCTACCATTTTCTGCATGTTCGCCGCCATGGGCTCGACTCGGGTGCGCAGTCGATTGTGTTGTGTAACGATCTGAAAACGCTGCTTCGGCCCAAATCCTAGAAAGAAAAGCAAAGTACTACAATTACCCCTACTGCACAACTAGATCGGATCTCCATGGCAACCAAGTGCAAGTGTGAGGTCGAGGGCAAGCTGAGGGGTCAAATTGTTTGTGCAGATGATGACAGGTTGATAAAAACAAAAGCAGGAGGCTACTAGTGCACAAGTTCTAATTGGAAATACAACACTACACTAGTTACACTGTTCTTTTCTCTCCACTCAGTGCATTACATTATACGTTAGGAAAAGAAAAACAGGTTATATTAATATTCATAAATTATTGTTTCTGTGATAACAACACATTCCTGTACAGGGATTTAATTTAAGCATTATATTAAGCAAAATGAGAAAGAAGAAATCTACTGCTTTCTTATTTATAATTTGTAATAATGTTATCTGTATCGAGATGTTTATTTAACATGTATGGAAGGAGTCTCCAGTGTCAGCAAGTTTTTATCAGAGTTTTTTCTGCTTTCCCAATATGACAAAATCACCTTTTTTGCTGTTTTATTAACTTTAAAAGAGATTGAATAAAAGAAAAAAGGGCCAGTAAAGCTGCTATTTGGAACGTGGTTCACAAATGTTCTACAACAAAGAAAAACTAAAAGCAAAGTCATTGATTATTAAAATGCTGGGGTATAAGAGGAATAAAACTGGAAAATATTTGACTTCATCACAATACATCAACATTGTTGAGTATTTTATATAGTTTATTATATAATAAATATTAAAAAACAAATATAACACTCTACATGCTGCAGGTAGAGAGGTTTCTTTTTTTCACAACCCAAGACATTTAATTCAGAAAAGAAGACAGTAACTAAGTCACTAAATGTAAATGTAAGTCTCACTTAAAAAATAATAAACCAATGAAACAAAATATTTCATAACAATCAAACTATGTATGACCATGTTAGCTATCTGAGTATGCATGTTGTCGGGTACTGTAGCTGCCATGTCTTCTGAAGTTGATGCATTTTTTCAGCACAGTTTTATACACAGGGACTACAAAAGCTAATCAGCAATCAATAATGTTAATTTGCAGCATCTCAGAAAATCAAACTGAGTCAAGAATTGCAGGTAAATATACAGTAAATTATTAAAGTATTGAATTAAAGTATTAAATATACCTGTTTTGAAATAAACTTGCATACAGAAAACCTAAAAACTCTGAAAGTATAAAGGAGCTGTGATTAATTTTTTATGATTCAAGGTCTGAAAAAAATATGAAACATGTACATTTCTATCAGTATTGGTGCTGTATAGCTGTGCATCAAATAGAATGGCAGATTAGATTTTTATTATATTTTTAATATGGGAAGCATGTACTTTAAACAGCCAGAAGTTATGATCTAAAATCTCATTACAGATGCTTTTCCATAGTGATTTATTATTTTAAAGTAGTGACATGATTAGTGATATGAATAGGCACATGAATGGTCTCAGGATGCTTTACTGTTGGCATGACAGGAAGAATAGTTTTCTGAACCTTTTTTTCGGATGCCCCATATAATCTTAAAGGGGACTCATCAGAGAAAATGACTTTACTCCTGTTCTCAGAAGTCCAATCCCTGTATCTTTTGCAGAACCTCAGTCTGTCCATGATGTTTTTCCTAGAGAAAAGTGACATCTTTGCTGCCCTTTGTGAAATGTATGAAGGTGAGCACTACCATCAGTCTTGTGTCACGCCAACAGTAAAGCATCCTGGGACCATTCATGTGTGGGGTTGCTTCTCAGCCAAGGGAGTGGGCTGATTCCCAATTTTGCCTAAGAACCCAGCCATGTAAAGCCTTGATACAAAAACATCCTCCGAGAGCAACTTTTTCCAATCATCCAAGAACAGTTTCGTTACGAACAACGCCTTTTCCAGCATGATAGAGCTCCTCGCCATGAGGCAAAAGTGCTAACTAAGTGGCTCGGGAAACAAAACATCAGGAAACTCCCCAGACCTTACTCACATTGAGAACTTGAAAAACCCACAAATTCTGACAAGCACTGAATATGCAAGGACGGGCTGCCATCAGTCAGGATGTGGCCCAGAAGATGATTGACAGCATGCCAGGGCGAACTGCAGAGGTCTTTTAAAAGAAGGATCAACACTGCAAATACTGACTTTTTGCATAAACTTAATGTAACCGTTAATAAAAAGCCTTGGACAATTGTAATTAAAATGCTTGTAAACACACTGTGAAAACCTTGAAGCAGAAGACTTTGTGATAATTAACATTTGTGTCATTCTCAAAACTTCTGTTTATCCTTTACATGAGAACATCATTTTTCAGAAGTTTTTTTTTTTTTGTCTGAAGAGAAAGCATAACTTCATGAGTTATTGAAAATAATCCTAATTAATTGATTAATTAAAATGAATGCAGGTGATGCAGTCGCTCTCGCGCGTGCTGCAGCTCGAGACGACTCACGCAGGCGCGTGCGACTTACCGCTCTCAGGTGAGTCGGCTCGTGCGTTAAGCGTCCGGCTCGCACAGGTGTTCAAGACTGAACATATAAGTATAAGGAGCGTAACGCGTCTCTGCGGGTGTCTCCGGTCTCTCATGGCTGTAAGAAGTTCCTAAGTTACCAAGTAGACTGTATAAAGAGTGAGGATCTGTATTATTCACCCCTAACTCTCTCTCTCTCAGCCGACTGCTCTCTCGCGCTCCCGCTTCGTTCTCCCTCCTGATGACGTCACATTAGTATTCTAGTTAGCGTGCACACTCTCATGATAAACATGGACCTCACAACAGTACTGACAGAATGGCTGTACAATTTATAAAATAAATTAACTATTTCTTAAAAAAAAGAAAACTCCTAGAATTTGTTGCACAAGTTTTAATTTATTTTAGGTTTTCTAAAAATGTAATATATACAGCTCACCTACAGTTTGGCTAAATTCCCTTAGCAAGCATTAACTTTAATAAATATTTTACAGTAAGTAGCCATCGTAAAGCTTCTAGTAAAATTCTGAATTCTGACAAACAAAACCACACAAATTCTGACAAGCATTGATTATACAAGAGTCCGATATTTGACTGCTCTTCAGGGCAGAATTTGTAGCAATTAAGTAGTTCAATTAAAATTGTTGGTTTTTTTTATTTGTTTGTTTGTTTTTGGTATAGATCCAACTTTTAAGCAGTCCTCAAATTTTCAATATTCTCCGAAAGCTTAGAGTTAACCGGCTTCATGTGTGTTTGTGGGCAATATCCTGTTGGAACACATTGGAATTTTGTTCAATGTTTCAACCATCTAGCTAATTATCAGGTGGTATCAAAAAGTTTTGAGATTAGTGCACCACAGATCAGGTCGCTTTTTGCTGTACGTTCTCCCCCTTAGACGCCTGACAGTCTCTCTCGATGCACAATGCCTGGAATGCTCTTCCACTGTGAGGTCTGTTGCTTCATCTCAGGGTCGTACCCATACACCCAACTTTCGTCACTGGTAATGATCCTCGACATGAAGGACGAGTCATCCATGCATGACGAGCTTCGCAGGAACACGGCGCATGTTCAAATCAGACATCAGGATTGCCTGTTCCATATGACAGACCGACCATGACAGTAATGTTGTGGATTGTTCTCTGACGATGCACAAGTTTTAGAATGGTTCCGACATTTTTGCCGGGTTGAGCTCATTGTCTTCCTTATCTCTCATCATCTTCCAGTGATGTTCTTCTGCTCTTGAAGCATGCATGCCACTAAAAACATCTCATTAGATGACTCATTGCAGCATCGAGATAAACTTGAAGAATCATGTCAAACGTCTCTGTGGCAGATTTGCCCAGACAACTCGTTGCAAACTTAAGTTGAGCTTAAATATCAATTTTAGAGCAGGAGTGTCTTTTTTTTTTGGACAGCAACCTCCCATTGAGTCCATGGAGATGTGAAATGTTTTGTAAGTTTCCATTGGTACAGTATACAGTATATTGGTATTGGCATGTATTCAAAAATAGTAATCAAACCCATATGTGATATAACATTTCTAGATGTTTTGTCACCAATTTTATCCATTACATTTACATGTACATTTAGGCATTTGGCAGATGCTCTTATCCAGATATTTTAAAAATATCTATATTTAAATATAAGTAGTGAAAAAGTAAAAAATCTACAAACATTTTACCTTGTAAAACCTGAACTCCAAAATGTGAATTATAAATATGTATATTATATTAATAATATGTATATCAGTGTTAGCACATTGTGTTTATAATTCAGGGTTTTGTTTCAAAGAATATGTCATTAAAATCCAAATTATTCAATAGTTTCAAATTTGTCTTGGCAATTCTGCCAGCAATAATATTTGTATAACTAGTGCTACTATAATGCCTCAGTCAAAATGTTTTGTTTTTTATTATATTAATTATTTAATCTTTTAAATTATTGTTTTAATTAGTAACCATTAAGATGAATACACATGGGTTCAAGAATAATAATGGAAAATAACTATAGGATTAAAATGTTGGCGGTGTTGGGAGTATCCGTTTTTAGTTGCTTAAATATGGAATTGCGTGCGCCCCTTCTATAAGTCAAGAGTCATGACATTTCTCTTAAACTTAAAAGACTGTAAGCAAGAAGGTTCTGCACCGATGACAAAAATATCCTTGGATAGACAACAAATCCAAGTCAACAAGAGCGAGTTGCTCTGACTGTCTGAGCATCTGGATGAAATATTCCAGTAGAGGCAAAGCCTCTCTTTCTGAAATCGTCCCACAAAGATGTTTCCCTGAAAGCTGACCATAGCTTTGTTACAGAAATAAAGGCTTTAAAAGTAATCCAACATGCTCATTTACAGTACGTCATTCAGATTCAGGGGATTATGATTTGTTTTATCGGACACAAGCCTGGATTCACATGGCTTAAAGTAAAAAAGGAAGTTCTTTAGTAGAGATTCCTACTAACCTCTCAGGTTCAAACATGTTCCCATCACCTCTGGTATTTTCGGCATGAGTTGATCTTTGCACTTGACATCAGACGAGGGTGCTTATCAGTAGTTGTGCTATTTAACAATATTTAAGATCTGATCGTGAACATGAATGTCATGGCAATATCAGGCTGTCAGTGATTTGCTTTGAATTGGTCTTAATAGAATAAAACCCCAGAATTTGGTGCACAAATTTTAATTTGAGTTTTATTGAGCCTAAGACCCCTCAACTTCCTGTTAATGATGATGATGATTGACGACAGCTTCTCTGTGCCAACCTAAAAGAGTTTATTTGACATCACTTATTGGATTGACCAACACACAGTACAATGGGGAAGTCCAAGGAGCTTAGTGCAGATCAGAGAAAGAGTATGGTAGTAAGGAAAATCTCTTGGAGCCATCACACTATGAATAAACAAACAAATAAATAAATAAATAAATACAAGTTATTTGAGGTGTAGTCACTTTTGCAAGGTCTGGAAGACGACCACGAGTGTCACCTTCTACTTAGAGGAAAATGGTTCAATGGTCGGGAACCACTAACACAAAGGCCTGCCATGAACTGGAAGCTGACGGAATACCAGTGTCACTGTCTACAGTTAAGCAAGTTTTATATAGTTTTATCAATCCCTATGGATTGAAAGACTGCTATCCAAGAAAGAAATCCTTGCACCAAAATACACATGTCAAGCTTGAACTGAAGTTTAAACACTGTAGCAACTGTTAAGTATGGTGGTGGTAGCATCATGCTTTGGGTCTGTTGAACTGGTGCATTGCACAAAGTGGATGGAGGAACGAAGAAAAAGTACTACTACCTCAGATACTTTCAGCCTAATTTCAAATCATCAAATAGACAATTAAAACAGAACAATGACCCTAAACACACATCAAAGCTGGTTATGGAATAGATAAAGCAGGATAACTTTAGGTTTTAAGATCCTTGCTCTAATAAAAACTGTGTGGACTGTATTTAAAAGTCAGACTGGTCAAATAGCCGAGCAGAATTCTGTGAGAATCTTGTTGATGGTTGACAAAAGCTTCTGCTAAAGGTGAAACTTTATTTTAGACCGAGTAATCTGATTGGATGAGAGGCTTTCCAAGAAAGATGATAATGGATTGTAACAGCACTGAGATGTTTAACTATATTTATCGCTCTGTGTCACATGAGTATTACAAGTTAGTTACTGTCATCACAGAATGGGTGAAAGTAGGTTTGTACGGTCCGCCATAATGAGGGGAGAGCAGTTGCCTGACAAAATGCACATCCAAAACCAGTCATGGAAATATTTTAGGAAGAAAACACATCTGACAATGTTATGTCATCTCAGACAACACTTTGACTACTTACTGTAGCAATTGCTTCTAAGTCGTTCCGAATTGCCACTTTGTTGTTTTATTTATTTACTTAAGGCGAACTAGAAAGCTAAGTAGCTTCTAACACAAGGCTTATTCCCAGATCCCTCTGTAACGCCCAATCAAGGGTGCTTTCTTGGTGTGTGGGACAAGGGATTGTACACCCTACACAGGACACTAGCTTTCCATTTAACAATATTTGGGATTCAACCCCAGAACCCAGAAGTAAATGGAGCTGATATTGTATACTAAAGCGGAATAAGTGGAAATATAAAGAAGAACGTACAGTATATGTGATTTACAGGACTTTCCACCTCCATGTTTTATTCTCATTTTGGATTCATACAGTACTCGCTAACTGTCGGTCGCCAGCTCCGCCAGTCGCTAAAGGATACATGTGGGCTGAGCGAAATAACTGGTTGAATAAACAAACAAATCATAATCAGTTAATAATAAATGGTGTTCTTGAAACTATTGTATAAAAGCAATATCAACCTCAAGGTCGTGCTGTTGTACTGAATATCAGCACGGCTGTAATGCCTCTGGCAGTCAGGTTTCACCCTAATGCCTTCAAATTTATCACAGCGGTGCTAATATTCATCACAACAGCACTCCCTCTCATGTGTTACTGCTTAATTACTCTAACATGCAAGCCGCATGCAATCAGAAAATGAAATGGCTCCCTATGCACTGCTTGGCAGCCAACACACTTTCATTTGGGTGCCTACTACACTGACATTTACTAAACATAATGTGTGTTTTGTTGTAATGTTTGTTCATATTTCTGTATTTCCAACACAATTTCAGTAAACTTTTTTGTCCTGAGACACACTGAGGAAGGGAAAGATCTCCCTGTAGAGGGCAGAGTGTTTCTACCCTGGTGCGAGACCCACTCAGGGATGATGTGATGCTCTCGGGTAAAGTGACTCATGTGAATGTAGAAATAGCAAGAAGGCTGAGATCTCCATTCAAATAAAACATTATTTTAAACTGAGTACTACTTAGACGTCTAATATTTACAACATGTTCTAGGTTATATAATCAGTGTTACACATTTGGTTTAAATACAGTATTAAGCAACATGTCCAAGTCCAACATCTCCATGCATCATATTAGTCTAGGAAAGTTCATTATAACTCATTGTCTCAAGTGAAAATATGCCATTTTAATTTTGTCATATTCGTTTGCAAGTTTTTATGCCTTTTAGGAATCTTTCATTTCAAGTTTAGAGATCTGATTAAACAGAATCAGAACCTTAAGGGAAAGCATACTGCAAGCTTTTAAGCTTTGAATCATTTCCAATCATTTCCATTTTCTATTAAACGCAAACAATGCTGATCTGACTGACAGGTACAATATGAATTTGCACATTATTCTGCACATTCTGCACATTCTCTTGCTCATGATCGAACATGGTTTCTATACCCCAATTCCATTTCAATTCTATTTTATTTTATTATTTGTACATCATGTAAATTGTTACAGTTAAGGTTTTTTCTATATTTTTCTATATCTTTATATTTGTAATCTTTTTCTTTTATTTCATATTTTATATTCTCATATAATTATTAG
>JAOVVB010000037.1:34798212-34823439 GCA_028570985.1 Heterobranchus longifilis | reverse complement strand
CCTGACGCTCGGCGTCAAACCAAGCAGCGCACGCGTGATACATGATACTCGGTACTCGTAAACCAAAACGTATTCGTTTTCCAAGTCAAAATTAATTAAAAATCTTTGTTCTTCTTGCGGAACACTCGCAAACCGCGTTACTCTCAATCCAAGGTTTCACTGTAATTGCCATTTTCTGCAACACAAATGCATGACCTTGACTGTGCAAAAAAAAAAAAAAGTGCGACAGGAAAAAAAAGCCTGCCCTTGGTGATGTTCTGATATTTGTCCATAAGGCATTATGCTCATTCAAGAATATTTTACTAAAGTTTTTTCGTAAGTGAATGAGCAATACACTTCGAATAAGCTGTTATTTGCTTATCTAGAAAACTGTCTGCAAACTGTAGTTTTATTTATTAAATTGTTTTGTATTTTGCACTGGAAAATTGCAAAATGTAACATAAAGTACTGTAACTGTAAAGTAAATTCTACTGTAAAAAAAAAAAATTTTCCATCGTTGCAATGTGAAATCTATATATATATTTTTAAACGGACCAACCTGTCCAGCACAGTTGACAAAGTATTCACACTCAATGGCGCCTCGGTCCGTCTCCACCGCTTTGACGTGACCTTTTTCCACAAGAACGTGGTTCACGCTGGTTCGTTCATGGATCTGTACTCCTGCGATGGATTTACAACAGGAAATTATAAATAAAAGTAGAGATGATTTAAAAATAAAAAAAAAAAAAATAAATAAAAAAGTCAGGATAAGGAATTGAAGCCTCACTAGTCTTACCGTGCCTTGCTGCTGCAACTGCCAGGGCGTGATTGATGTCTGCAGGCGAAACCACAGCGTCTCCTGGAAGGTGGAGAGCTCCCACCAAATCATGGATGTTGACCATCGGGTGGAGCTTGGAAACCTCTTTGGGTTTGACGATGTTACAGGCTATACCCAAAACGCTACAACATAACATGGAGAATTCATGAAACGAACAAATAAAACATCTTTCTATCATAAATACAAATACATACAGTGGACCCTCACCATATGAACAAATTTTTGAAATACGGACCAAAATTTTGGTTGGATCTTGCTTTGACATTCGAAGCCGTTTCGGCGTACAAGAGATCAAGCCAGTCGCACGCACTTTCGGTAGCCGGTTAGAGAAAAGCGTTTTTGTTGTGCATGATTTTGTGAGGATATAGCACCATGAGTCCAAAGAAAGTTACCAAGGATGGTACCAAGAGAAAAAATGGGAGCCACTTCTACTGGAAATTAAATAAAGAAATACGGGTAGTCCCCTAACATTTGAGTTACGAATGTCCACAGATAAAAACAGACTGCAGTTCTACTTCCGTATTTTTTGTATTGTACAAAAAATGACATTACAGGTTACGGTTTTTGGTGACATGATGACAGTGTGGGGAAAGGGGACAGAGATTAAGTCGAGTGGATTGGTATGTATTACATGGTATATTTGTGTTAAAGGCATACAAGACTCACTTTGTCTGACTTAAGAACAAATCAAACTTACCAACATGCTCTAGGAACTGAACTCGTTCGTAAGTCGGGGACGACCTGTACTGTGTTTTGTGTTCTGATTGTCTGGAACTTGTCTTAGTTTCCATAAAGCAAGAAAAAAATTGCAATCATAATTAACGGTTAATTGAGAATCATTTTTAGGTTTTTTTGTATTTTAATTCAAATTCATTAATATGCCTTTTCTAAATGTTTTTGATAATAACACTGACTGTAGGACATCACTGATGCACTGACACACCTCTTTACCGCCTAATTGATTATTTTGTTTTTTCTTTTTTCCATTGTAACATATTGTACTTTTTTGTCGGCTCCTGGTGAAACAAGCTACGTTATTATAAAAATAACGTAATATATATGCATATATATTGTTTTCAAAAACTGATTAAAGAGTTGGAAATTTGGAATTTTTGGTAATATTTTTGAATGGCAGGAAAGGATTTTCTGCATTTACATTTTTTTCTATGGGAAAAATGCACCTCACCCTACAAAATCTGGATTCACAAACTTGCCTCCGGAACGAATTAAATTTGTATGGTGAGGGTCAATGTGGGGGAACGTTACTTTTTAAGGTAACTAATTACATTTTTTAGTCTTTAAAAAGTAATCAGATACATTACTGCGTTACTTTCTGATAAAAGGAACTAGTTTGAGTACTTTAACATTGCAGAAAATCAATTAACATTGACTCAAATCAATTAACAGTCACAATGCATTTAATGCTTTAGTTCTCATCTTACCGTTACTATCACACATGACACTGATCGAAGTCTTAAAGAGCGATTAAAATCTTACTTGAGTCTGGATGCCAGACGCTTCAGCGAGAGGAAACGGTCCTGATTCTGAGCCAAACACAGTGATCCGGTCCTGACAAAAGCTGCAAGACATGCGCGCGCGCACACACACACAACCTCATCTCAATCTCACCTTCTGTATTATAGTTTACTATAATTTTTCTCTTCCCTCCCAGTCCTTATTATTCCTGACCTGTTTTGACACCAGTCTCCTGCTCCAGGCGCTCGTACAGCGCAATCGAGTAGTCTGCCATCTGGCTCTCGATAAAGATGGGCTTGGCAACGCTTACTATCCCCGCACACAGCCGGGTCGTGCCAGCTCCAAGCCTACGACGAGAAACACACAGCAATCTCAGCAGCTTAATTATTTTGGAAAATTGTAAATGAATCTTGGACACGGAGCAGAAATTAAGATTAAATTGTCAATATAAATCCAGATTCCATCTATTTGGGTGTATTGATATCTATTTGGCTTGCAAAAAAAACAGATTTATCTAATGAAAGTAAATCTGGAATGCATGGAGATTGTAACAGATAGAAAGCTGGGTTGATGCGAAAGAAAGGAGATTAGAGCTTGACAAAGAGGGAGGAAAGAAAAGGCAACGGATAAATGGATGGATGGATCTGCCAGAGAAATAACAAGCTTAAAACATAATGGCTTTAAACCAAACCTCTTGTTAGAGCATACGTATTAGACGACACTCACCTTCCCTGCTCCAGAAGCACGACCTCCGTCCAGCCCAACTTCGCCAGATGATAAGCGACAGACGTTCCCACGATTCCTCCTCCACAGATCACGACTCGAGCCTGACTGGGCAGAGGGGCGACCTGGGCTTCCGGAGCCGTGCTGTAGAACTGGACTGGGCGCCATAGGCCATGGCACACCGCCAGTGTCCTGCAGCACCGAGAGCAGGAGCGGAGCCGGGGGAGCAGGGCTGGGGACAGAGCTCGAAAGCTCCAGGCACAACCACGCATGGCTCCTACACCCGGAATAAAACAATACACACGGATACAGGTGTGTGAGTAACATCACTGGCTAGATCATATATTAAAATAATATAATAATATAAAAATAATTCAGTGATGTATCATGATACAAGCAAAATTGTGAATAAATGTTAACTTGCTAATAAATTGTATACGCTTTGTCTGCCAAGCGTCACATGATCACAACTGGGCCAATGGTTCTTCTCTCTCGCGCGCACTGTGGGATTGTGAGTAATCGCCTCCCATGCTCGGTCTCAATGTGCGCAAGTCACTCGTATGGTCAACATCCGTGTGCGCACGGGGGACCGTTCGTTTCTACGAAAATTTATAACTCGAATGTTCGTTAGTCGGTGACTTACTGTACAAATCGAACAGCCACCGAAGTATCGCGACCATATCGTATCGTTTGGTCCATGGAGATTTCCATCTCCATCATATATCATAACTGACAACACAATACCAATACGCCTTCTATATCATGCAAAAAAATTCAGCCTCTTTGGTCCAATTTTCAAAACAATACATTGCAGTTAATTAAATATCAACTTCTGCACATCTTGGCACTATTTGGAAGTCTTAATCTTACTTTGTTAAAATTTGTTTTACCATTTTTCAAATGATTTATTCCTTTTAAGATCAATTCATGTGTCTGTCCCTGAGGTCATGGTGTCCTGTCTGTGCTCACATGCTTCCCTTTTCTTAGCCTCACACACACACACACACACACACACCAGTATAAATGCCCCACTATCTGACAAACTCACTCTCTACACCGCTTATCCTGTTCAAGGTTACATGAGGCCTGAAGTCTAAGGGACTTAGGGCAATAGGGGGGCGAACACCCTGGTGGTAGTGTGATGGTCTGGGGTTTGCTTTGCCGCTTCAAGACCTGGACGACTTGCCGTAATTGATGGAATTATGAATTTCCAGCCATTTGTTTGTGAGCACTTGGGTTATGCAGCAGGAAAATGATACGAAATACACCAGCAAGTCCACCTCTTCTGACACACACCAGCAAGTCCAAGTCTGACACACACGCCTGACACACGCACAACCAGATTTTAGGTTTAGGGGGCAATTATTTTTTCACATAGAACCAAGAAGATTTGGGCAGTTTTATCCTTTAAATGTAAATAATTTTAATATAAACAATACTTAATAATAATACAGAATCAAAAAATTCGTACATCACCAAATAAAAAAAATAAAAATAAAACATGTACATGATTAATTCATATATACAGAGACAGACAAGAAATGTACAAACACTTCAGGGAAAAAAAACTTAATATTAAAATGTATTGCTATATGTTATATATTGATATATATGATAATATTAAGATAATATTATTAACATTATATTAATATAATATAAATTATATAATTGTATTTATTACTATATATTAAATTTGTTAAAACATTATGAAATTAATATGTATATACACACACACACCTTTATCACATCAATGAACTTATTATTTTTGCTATATTATATATTTATTTTATATAATGCGATGTTATACATTTTAATCTATGTTAAATAGTGCATTAATAGCTAACTGTCTAGCTCAGTAATCACAAATATCACCCACAGTGCATCACAGAGGTCGAGCTAAACTACTCCACTTGTACATGAACTACATTAGCATGTTAGCTAAACAACGCCTGACTTCTTGACAAGCGTCTAACACGACAAACCATTTCCACTGGAAACTAAAATAAGTCCACTATAAATACACGCTTTAAACCGGATTAACCTGGACGGTAAGTGCGTTTCAGTGCTAGTGCAGAAGCAGTCGGCTAATGCTAACACTACAACTAACTAGCCTGCTAGCATACCTAGCCGTTCAGTGTTAAAGCCCGTGTTTGTGTTTATCTCCGAGTTTGAGAGCTTCATACCTCTTTAACCCGCTCCAACTCCAAACAGAACAATTATATCCCCACTTCGTCTTCACTTTCAACCTCTAATTTTCTTCTTTACACCCAGCTAACCAGGTGACAGATGAAGGCTGAGGTTCTTCACCCACTCACAGTGGAATTAGTTCAGCTCATTAGTGTTACATGTCTCTACAGCAGTTAATTGTCCTCTTTGCTTGTTTTGTGCAAGTTTTAGACTAGAGCTCTTCTGCGCCTCTGCAGGGTGATACAATAAACCCCAGCGCCCTTTTTCAGGTCTTCTACCATACTGTTTCTCTAAGTGTGGAGATCTTCTAGGTTCCCTGTGAAGTGCTCACTGTTAGTATTGATGTCGACCAGAAGGGGGGCGGGACCAAAATAATCCTCGTTCTGGGGCCTGTGCCGTTTCCCTGATGTATGACGTGATCACTGACGTCACCGTTGACGTAACCAATCAGCATTCTGTGCTGCACTAGTGGCATGACAATAGGGATGCAGCTGGAATTTTTTTATTGAGCCTCCAAGACGGAGGTGGACTCTGTAGTGACATTCTAATGGAATTTTTCCCTATACCAGTCAAAAGTTTGGACACCCATGGAATTCCATGATCTTTCCTGATCCAAAATACAAAATATTTAATAATCTCCTATGAACAGTTGATATTGAGATGTGTCTGCTACTTACATTTACTGCATTCAGCAGACACCCTTATCTAGCGCGCCTTACATTTTATCTTATTTTATCTCTGAGCAGGTGAGGGCTAAGGGCCTTGCTCAAGAGCCCAACATGGCAACTTGGTGGTGTGATGGTTTTGAACCTGGGACCTTCCAATCAGTAGTCCAATGCGTTAACCACTGAGCTACCCCTGCCTCTTATTTTCTATACCGCTTGTCCTGCACACACACACAATACAGAAAATTTGGGAACACCATTTACCCTTATCTGCATGTGTGTACCTACAGTATTGTTCTAGAATGTAGAAATGTAGAAATATAAATCCAAACTTGTGTCTAAACTTTTGACTTGTACGCATATCTAAAAACACACAATTGTGACAACTATCAATGATATATATAAAAAAAAAAATTACTTGAAGTAATGTGTATATTAATCTTATTGCTAGGAGCTATTTGCTACACAACATTTTACCCACTAGATGGCAATGAGCTCTTAAATGAAGCTTCATGAAGAATCTTTTGGTGAAACGATTGGCGGGGAAGCCTCAACACCTACATGAGGCTTCATCTAGCCATCACTACTTACTACCAAGAGGAAGTGCCTATTAAAAGTGTACAAGCCAATATGCAAAAAAAAAAAAAAAAAGCACTTGGCTACAAGGATTACATTTATGCATCAGGGTCTAAAATAAACATTTTACCAAATAACAAGCATCTGATTGCTAACATATTGAGGTTTTGTGTGTGATGAGTCTCATGAGTTATGGAATGAGTCTCCAGTATCAATAGTCAGTAGAGGATTTCTGCCACAGAAAAGTTTTCAAGAGTTTACAATTTCGTGATTTCTTAGCATCAAGAGAGAGAGAGAGAAAAAAAACAATGGCTCCTGAGAGAAATGTAATCAATTGCAACTTGCATTGCAATTGCATTGTGTCAAATACTTTATGCACATATTTCTCTACACTCACCTAAAAGTTTTCTGTAGCCAAGCTATTTTGTTTAAATTATAATTACATTCACACTTATATAACTTTCATTCACATCAAATCATAGTACAAGCACACAACCCCACCCTCTACACTCCCCCAGATCATCCCTGTCTGCACGTCTATTTCAGGGAGGTGTAACTATGCTTAGATGACAAGTATGCTTTATTGGCCTGCTGTGTCCTCTAACACAGTGTACACATACTGCAGCAGGGCTCCATAATTTATTAAACAGCTAAGTGCTACTTTGGTTTGAGCCTTTACATTCAGTATGAAGGGCATTTTTTTAAATGAAAATAAAGTATTCTTGGATTCTGAATGATTGGTTCAGTCACACAAAATCAAGACATAATTTAGCATTGCTTAAAAATACAGATGATAATATTTTACCAAATAAAAGTTTATTTTGTCACCAAAATAAATTGAAGCTGATGTTAGAAATATTAATTTTAAAAAAATCACATTTTCCAAAATGTGACCATGCATTCCATAAGACAATGATACAGGAAATAAATGCTGGAACCAAAAAATATTATGTTACGATTTTAAATAGCTAATTTATAATAATAATAATAATAATAATAATAATAATAATAATAATAATGATTCCTGCTTGGTATTAAGGTGACATGCAACAATGCTTCATAATTTTTATAATTTCAGCATTCGGTGTAATGTGGTTAATAAAGACATTGTCAATGATTAATGCCACACTGTATCTTATCATGGAGGAAATTTATATTTACTTGAAAATCTTACAGGATTTTATAGCACATATTATGAACTTACATTGTTGTTTTCTAATCATTTTCATTATACACGTTTGAGAAAATATTTCTTAAATATGATCAAGACTTTAGTCTGGTTTGAGTGCTTGGGCCCCGTTATTGCTTCTACTAATTAGAATACTGAACTAATATACACTCACAAGCAATTTTTGTTTAAATCCAAACACTGTTCATCTAGTTGTTTTGAGATGCTTTTCTGCTAAACATGGTTGTACAGAGTGGTTATTTGAGTAACGATAGCCTTCCTATCAGCAGTTTGGCCATTGTACTCTTACCAGAAACATTCAGAAAAATCCCTTGTTGCATTAGCAATCATACCACTTTTTCTTGTTTAGATAGACAGATTGAGCAGAATATATGCACACTGAATATACAAAAAAATATACATATACAAAAAAGAACAGTGCTGGATTATTTGTGCAATGTACAGTATTTATATACTGTAAACGACTCTGGAAATATATACAAATCTACAGTTATGTACTGTATATGTGGATAATAGGAGACAAAACAGAATAATACAGTTGTGGGTTGTATTACAGGTAATAAGTGTCAGTAGTTTAAGTGGTATAATGGTGTAGTGTAAAGTTTAGTAGTGTGATGGTTGTGGGAAAGAAGTTGGACCTGAATCCTGGTTCCGGTGAGAATGTGCCTGTACCTCCTCCTGGATGAAAGGAGGTCAAAAAGTTTGTGGCGTGAGTGGGAGGAGTCTCTGATAATGCTGTGTTTACACTGCCTGTGGTGAAAGTGTTTAATAACTGATGTTGTATGTGAACATTAACAGAAGCTCTTGACATGTACTATATACTGTAGGCATGCTTTTGTGCCTTGTGCGGCTGCCAAATTAGTCAGTTTAAATACTTTCATGATTTAGCATGCGGACAGGTATACCTATTAAAGTGGACGGTGAGTGTAAATCAACAATGGAAACTTTTTATGTCCATATATCATCAAGTCAATAAGACAATTAAAAGTTGAGAGCATGTGATGAGTCCTTTCCGCCTGCAGGGTGCGCTCTAGGTCTGGGTGATGATGTGTTATCTTTGTTAAATGAGAAATACATATAAACAAAAAAGTACATTTTTGGGGGGGTTTATCATATTTTAAAAAATATATACCGTAGCAGACGTGAGTTTTACTGATAGACCCTATATCTTGAACTTTTTAAGAGATTCCATTCCAAGATTTCCATTTATTTAAAATATTCTATAGAGGTGTAATTGTTCTTTCACAGAAATTGGTTCTTATTGGCTCTTATTATGAGACTTTTAGTACATGAATGTTTTAATTTTGTATAATATATGAGAGACATTAAAAACAAACCAGGACTTGTGATGAAATTCCAGAAGACTGCTTGCACAGTACAGTACTGAGACTCTATTTGAATGGTGCAAACCTTTTAAAGAAGGCCGTACGTCCATGATTGACAGCTCAGAGCCCACATCAATCGTTCCTGTGAACAATCAACGAGTGGAACGCCGATATCGATGGTAACATTAACCAAGCCATTCCCACATGTTTGGGTCATTAAAGGAGTTCCTGGGAGGCCAGCATTTCAGACATGAAGCAGGCAGACTGATCATTGCTCCGGTGTACTAAGAAAACTTTCTGCTTTGATGATATGCAAACACTAGTGAAACACTGGGATAAGAGCATTAGTGTAACAGGAGATTATATAGAAAAATATAACTTTTGTTATGTTCTGTTATTCTGCACAATGAAAAGTCCCAGTTTAACTTGAACACGCCTTGTATAAATTTTCTGCGCACACATAAAGAAATAGGGAAGAATTAAGCTTTATAATTTGCAAATTTGTTATTCATTTTGCAATGTACTTCTAAAAATAGATAGACTAAAAAGGAATCAGGTTTTGGAAATGATTTTGGTTTGAATTATTTATTCGCTTATAACCTTATGTTTATTCCACCAAGGAAACTGCTGATTTTATAAAGATGGCCATTTCTGTAAAATAAACTTTAACTAAAAAATAAACAATTAAGATCTGAATCTTTGCATATGGACTCATGTATTCATAAAAATGGATATCAACAAGTCATAATATATCCATTCCAAAAATATATTTTCCCCTCATTCTGGCACTGTAAATGCTAGTTATCTGTTGGAGGTGTGCCTTGGCCTTTAAATGTCATTGATTTTCTTGCCCTTAACAAGCCCTCACTCCAGTCAGTATGAACTCATGAGTCACAAGCCACAGCAGGGAGACTAATTAACTAAACTTTTAGCCTTGGCTTAAATTATTGCTTCTCTTAAGGTGCTATCTGAGTCCGTACAGACTTTATACAACAATATGAAGTGCAGAAAGAAACAAATTTATTGTGGAAAATATAAATCATGGATTTAAACCTCACGTAAAAGAGGCCGTGATTTTTATTTTGTTTATTTACTGTATCACTGCAAAAGTCATAGGCATCATATTATGTTTAGTACACATTTTGATATTCATTCGTCCATCTAGGAACCTCCGTGGTCCAGCTAGGGACTGTGGAGGCCATTGTATTTATTCCCATTTTTAGCCCGAGACGCATTCACACACTACCAGCAATTTGGGAACGCCATTTATCCTAATCTGAATGTGTTTAGACTTTGGGAGGAAATCTGAGTAAATGGAGGAAACCCACAAAGCACAGGGAGAACATGCAAATTCCATGCACACAAATGTAACCGTATCGTAAACAGACCCTGGGGTCCGTCCACGTGCCATCCGGCACAACAGGCAATGGATACTTCCCATCCTGGAGATATATCCATTTCTGTGGTGGTTACTTATGGGGTTGAGTTTCCAGCTCGATGCCCGATTGTCTCTGAGCACATTTGCTCAAGGGTCCAACATTGTCATGCTGGCGACGTTGCGGCTCAAAATGGGGACCTCCTGATCAGCAGTCCATCACCTTAACTACTTCGTCACAGCGGCCAATTGATCCGCACAACTTGGCACAGGTTTTACGTCGAATGCCTTTCCTGACGCAACCCTCACATTTTATCCAAGCTTGGGACCGGCACTGCATCCAGTGGCTGGGGGTTCGGCATTGGCTGGAAATCGAACCTGTGCCTTCCATACGGTAGATGAGAAACCTACAACTGAGCCACCAATTCCCATTTATTATAATAGCTGACTAAATTGTAGGTAATCATTTAACATTTAAAACATTTCTTCCATAAAGTTGACAGTTCAGGTTCTAGGCATGTGTTGGACATTTCTTCTCCCAAGTGCAGTAATTTAGTGTTTTCTTTACTTGATGAAGGGCTTTTGAAATTGTGACTTTGGGCAGGATGATATTACATGACATTTTACTCCTCATACTTGTATTTAGACCTCATAAAGTATTTAGACCCTAATCAAGTTCATCAGTGTAGGTATAAAACTATTGAGAATTGTGCCATTTCATCATCTGCAGTATGAAACACAATGTAATTAGCGCAATAGCTATCTGTGACTATATGTAAACATGGATAAGCCATTAGATCATGATATGGAAACTGAGGATTAGCTCCCCTGGTACAATGTTTCAGAATACAGTACTTTAAGTAAAAAAGTACATTTTGTTTGAAATTAAGTGTCTCGATCCATCTAATTTAAAAAGACGTATTGAGGAAAGTTTGCTAATTAAAAAAATTTAATTTAATTAGCTTGTCCTCTGTGCTACTAGATTAGACTAGCATCAACCATACAGTAGCTTACATAACCACATAGGAAGCAAGTCAAAATCTAATGGTTAAGAATTGGCTATTAAAAGTAATTTTACTTTTGGTTATTTGCAGTTTATTAACAAAAATACTTCTGAGTTTAACCTTCTAAGACATTAGCTGCACTTTGACGTAAATAGAATGTATAGAATTTAGGTGTATTGCACACATGGTTGTGCAATACACCTGGAAATACTTGGAGGAAAAACTTGGAAAAACAAATCCTTTTAAAATTTTGTTTAAACTTTTTTGGTGCAGGATATCTCACTCACTCACTCATCGTCTATACCGCTTAATCCTGCATACAGGGTCATGGAGGGCCTAAAGCCTATCACTAAATTGGGGCACAAGGCAGGGTACACCCTGGGCAGGCTGCCAATTCATCGCGGCGCACACACATACAGTAGGGGCAATTAAGAATGCCAATTAGCCTTATCTGCATGTCTTTGGACTATGTGGAAACCAGCATACCCAGGGGAAACTCACCAAGCATGGGGAGAACATGCAAACTCCATGCCACACAGAGGCGAGAATTAAACCTGGCCAGGAATCGAACCTGGACCCTGAAGGTGCAAGGCGATTGTGCTAACCATGAAGCCACCGTGTTGCATGGTGCAGAATATCTCTACCATATTTTTAAAAAATATTCTATATTATATTTTTTCCCTTTTATTGGCTCAAAGATTCATGCTCAATATTCTGTATGCTCTTTGTGCAGAGACGCTGCCAGATCGACCATGCAGAAGCTAAAAACATTGTTGATTACATATTTATGGAGGCTTTTATTCATCCAGGTCATGGACTTGTTTGGTATAAAGCCAAGTCAGGGAGGTTGTTGTCATGATGAAGATGTTCCGCCACTCGTCTGAGAGGCTTCATCAGTTCTGAGATGAATTCTGATGAACTGAAGAAGTGTCTTGGATAAATAACTTCAGGATTAGATCACAGGTCTAGTCATCTCGAGCCAACTACTACTAATACACTACTATTACTAAAACTGCCACTATTATTACAACCACTACTAATACTCACTCATTCATTATGTTCTATATATCGTTGCAGGGGGCCTGGAGCATGGGGAGAACATGCACACAGACATGAGGTGGGAATTGAATAATACTAATACTACTGCTATAATTATTACTGCTACCAGTATTACTGTATTTACATTTGCCATTTTATCTCGTTTTTTACATCTGAGGGGTAAGGGATTTGCTCAAGAGGCCCAACAGTGGCAACTTGGTGGTGCTGGGGTTTAAACCCAGGGTCTTCCAATCATGAGTCCAATGCCTTATCCATTGAGCTACCCCTGACCCCCTGACTCATTTCTGCTATTTTAAGAACTTCTACTACTATTATTACTTTCATTACTACACTCCACATACTGATACAGAAGTTTGTGTCTTGTTTAGTAATTTACCATGAGTTCTCGTGTCCCATTACTGAGCGAGTGCTCCTCACCTTGTCCAAGTTTTCCCCATGAGAACACTAATGAGTCTTTGATGCTCAAACTCCATTCGCCTCTGCTGGAGGGACGATAGGTGCTTGATGCTGTAACCATGGCAATCACTCAATCCCTCACTCTCAGTGCACTTGGGAAATCAGATATTAAAATTGCCTTAAGCAAATATGACGCAAAACAAAGAAGAGTGTGTGAAATTAAATTTATACATATTTTTATGTGAAATGATTAAGAATCACTCACCTCTCCTGTTTAAACCCTGGGACAGATCACATTTCTGCAACACAGCACCACGTTTACTATTGCTCAGAAGAATGAACAGAAGTGAAGTTATATTATAAATAGTTTTATTGCTACTAGACTTTATTTTATTCCCAAGCTGATTTTAATATAATCTGCTTGTTTTGATAAATAGCAAAAGAATTAATATATTTTTCAAATTACCTCAAGTTTGCCTGGCCTGCTAATGCTAGCTAAAATGTAGCATTAGCTAAATCGCTTGCTCTCCTGAGTGTTACATATCCACATAAATGTTGAATGTATTTGGTTGTGTTGTGAGCCATTAAGAATTAAGTAATACATTTTTTAAATATTTATTAAATGCAATTAATTGATAAAAATTTATAACATGTAAACAATTTACCTCAGATTAGTCTGCTAATACTAGCTACTGACTTAGCTAACCAGTCACCAGGATTCTAGTCTAATACATATTTACATGTTTGTGGAATGTTTTTTTTCTTCTTCTTCTTTTTAAAAAAAGTTTACTTTAGACAGTTAATGAAACTTGAGTGATTTGGCTGCCTAAAGGTGAACCTATTTTATTTTTACTTTTTTTGTCACATTTGGGTGGAGGTATAAAATACCACGTTTCATTTAGTTATGTTAAATGCCCATGAAAATGGTTAATATATTTACTTTTTGTCATAGACATTTTCTTTAATTGCCATTAACAATTAAAAACTGATTTTTAAAATAAAATCTAATTAAAATTATCTAAGGTCAGCTTCACTTGCTAATTCTAGATATAAAGCTAACTTGATGTATCATGACAAGCAATGCTTAAGCTATTTTCACAAGATCTCTTGTCTAATATTCAATGTGTTCTTATATGGTTTATAGCATTTGACTGATATAGTTACCTGAAAAGGATTTTTTTTTTTTTTGTATTACTTGTGGTCATTTTGTCTCGTGCAAAATTTCTCTTCCATGCAATTCCTTTAAAATTGCCATTAAGAATAAAGTAACACAATATTTTAAACACTTATTCCCTACCATCTGTAAATTAAACACAGATAAATTAAATTAACTTGTACAATTTAAAAGATATATATGCACGTACTATTTCACTTCATTCTGTACATTGACCTTCAGTGTTACAAATGCAATATTATGGGAAACTAATCAACGACTGGATGGTGTAATGTGGCCTATATCCATTCTTTTTATTTCTCTTATATCACAGAACTTTCACTATGACTACATTATTGCTTCATGTAAAATCTTAAATCATATTTTTTATATATTAATACTTATTTTTTTTATATATATCTGTAAAACTAGCTCAACCAACTAGATCTGTTCTCATTAATTTTATTGCAGCAATACATACTGTAATTACTCATTCTCCAGTCTCACTTTTTCTCCCTCATGAAGGTAATATACAGTATACAGGGCCTTGTTCAGGACGTGCAGCTCCTGTGTGTATGTCTCACATGAACCTGACATCTAGAACAATATAGTTTATTCTTTCCCATATGTTTCTAGGGTATGATTTATTATTTTATTTTCTTGTTTGAGTAAGCACAAAATATGCTAACAAACTAGAAAAATATATATATGATGATGTAACCAGTCCAGGGGGTTGTAAATAAGACAAAAGCACTTCCAAGTGCCTGAAATCTTTGAGAATGTTATAAAGTCCTGAAACTTGAGACTTTAAAATATATTAAATTAACTTTACCTTACAAAGTTTAAAATTAACACAAATTATACGAACAATTGCTTATGCTTACTATTAGCATTTAGTTGAATTTAATGTCTAGCGAACCAGTCATGTAATCAGTAATCTGTTAAATAGAAGTCACATACATTTTTAAGACATAAGAATAGGTCATTCCCCGTTCATTTTTGACACCACCTTTCTCTGAGTATACCTACAGTAGAAAAAACTACTAGGCTGTCCATAATAGACAAAAAGAAAATAATTTAAAGCGCACACATACATGCTGCATATATTACACTGTCAGACAAGACATTTGTTTAAATAATTTATTGATATAAATATATTCAATTGTATGTACACTATTTCGACATTGATATTCATTATGTACAGTTTCACTATACAGTCGCTGCTTTTACAGTGTGCAGAATGTGAAATGCTTAAAATCACAGCTGTGGTGCATCCTAAAGGGGCCTGCGGTAAGAATGAGGCACAACTAACAAATTGATATGATGTGTGGGCACGATGAGAAGTCTGAAATACTGGCTCCAGTAAAGACGCATAGGCTAACACTGTTAATCTGTGTAATTGTAAAGTAGACCGCTAGAGATAGAAAAGTTGTGTTTGAGCCTAAGGGGATATCTGTTAGGTGTAGAAATGTAGTTCTATTAAATTACTAATGTGTGGTGTCCAAGGGGGGCAAAGGTTAGAGCAGGGGTGTCAAAGATACCACCAGTAAGCTGTGACCGTTCCGAGGAACTCTTTACGAGTGTTTAGTGATTTCTGATTTAAGACATTACTGCATTGTCAGAAGCAATGTACAATTTTACAACAAAAAATCTAAACAGTTAAAAATGCCTAAAGTTGAATTAGCAGCTAAAAACAAGTGTCCATTTCTTAAATTGCATTAAAAAAATTTAAACATTGATTGGCTAAAAATTGTTCAGATAAACAAATTAACAAACAAATGTCTTAAATTGTATGAGTAACTTTCATTGTAAATTTTGGAGAGAAAAAAATAAAAGAAAGAAAGAAAGAAAAAATAACATGTAATCTATACAATATGTAATTCATGAGAAATCGCTTTATACTGATCAGGTTACTAAAAATTGCTGTGCAATTGATTTATAAAAAAGAGCCAAAAAATGAGTTTCTTTTTAAAGGGACAACGCTGAACAATAAGCTCAGGGTCATAAATTCATACTAATAGAATGTGCTAAAGACATCAAATATTTGTATAGGCTAGCTGAAAAACGTGAATTAAAAATGAAAGATATTGCCAATAAAGTCCAAATCAGTTCCATGGTTTTAACACTAAGTTATGCAAGACACAGTATAGTAAACCCACAATTCTTCTAAGTACAGTAGCAATCATATAGTAGCCCTGTATGTTCGATTTGTTTGTGTATTCAGTGTGGATTTCAAATAAATCTGTTTTTTGGTCCAGCTTGGCCACATACAGTACGGCTTAGACTTTGACACCCTTGAACCAGAAAACTAAAGAAAAGGACATTCTAATCTACTGACCATATAGAGAGGAGGATAGTGTATAGCCAACTTTAAAAACCCCTCAAAAACCATGCTTTCTCAAAGGTGCGTTACATGAAATCACTGCAACAATCCTCAAGAGCCCCGATAAGCTGAATGGTGCTTTTGCACAAACTGAGATGTAATGGATTTTATGGTATTTCATTCACAACCAGTAAATCCACTACATCATCCAAATGTATCTAATAATCAATCTTTACTGTTAAAAAAATGGCTGCAGAATTGACAGAATGCTACTAGCAGCAGGGTGACCAGTAAAATTACTGTAACATTTAATGTAAACTGTAAGCAATAAGCAATTTACAATTGATGCAGGATTTAAAAAGGCTAAAAAGTCTTACTAAAGGTCCCAGCAATGACAGCTTGACAGTTCAGAGATTTTAACACACTCACTACCTTCATATATATAACCTTAAAGCCTAACCACCGAACTACCAAACCAGCCAATTAAGACATCCACTTGTACCACCAATTTAATTTAAATTAAAGAAAGCTCAGACATTCAAGGACCTGCTCCAAGTCAATGCATCAGGGAAATGTCTTGTAACCTGGCTTTTGAAAGACTAACTTATCAAAAGGGAAAAGTGAGGACTTTTACAAGATCTGGACACCCTTTTTTAAATTTCATGATCTCTGTCATCTCTGTCAGGGATTCTCTGTGTTGCTGAGAGTAGGATGTTGTTATGTGTGTATGTGTGTGTGGTTGGAGGGGGAGATATTGTGTTTTATAAAATAATGTAAAACCAATAAAATAGATAAAATAATGTAAAATCAATAAATACATACATGTGAAAAAATAAATAAATAAAAATAAACTAAGCTCAGTGTTTAAGTCTTTAGTTACAGTTTAGGAGGTCGAATGCTCAAATCTCATCTGCGTCAATTATAAATCGCACACACATCACAGACCCACGGCTTTGATACTACGTAAGACATCACAGTGCTTTACTCTAAATATGTCTTACAGGTGTTTACTGGAGAATTTACTGTAAAATTTACAACTTTTTTTTTGTACAGTGTATTAATACTGAGTTAGATTCTGGCCCACAGGTTCATTATACATAACCACAAAAGCAGTCAGCCTCTGATTCATTTAACACTGCTACTGAATGTGCTTTTCAGTTTTTTAGGTCCAAGCCACACACACACACACACACACACACACACACACACACACACACACAGTGCCAGGTGAATATGTAGATATGTAGACTAAAATAAATCCTTCAGGTGTTTGTTTTTTTCTCACAGTCCTGATAAGGTCCCACTTCAAAGATTGACGACCAGGTATCCGAGAATGCCTGCGATGAGTAAAACCACAGTGAATATGATGCCTGCGAAGATCCTCATGACACCAGCTTCGCCTTCGCCCCCATCCTTGGGTTCCTCTTCGCAGATGGAAATGACCCCCACGGATGAGTTTCCCACGCTGACTGTGGATTTGAGTTCGGCTCCTGCTTCCTGCTTGGCCTCCACCGCCCACGGTGCCACCTGCACCTTCATCTCCATCTCCTCCATCATCTGATCGAGCTGAGAGATCTCGGCCTCCAGGTCTTTCAGATCTTCCGTGTCCATCATCCCAGGGTCCGAGTCGTACTTCATGTTCTGCATGCTCATGGCTCGGGCCGCCACCGTGCCCGTGCTGCCGGTCATGCCGGTTTGGATGAAATGACGCGTAGGCACTTTGAGCGGGAAATCCTGCCCGATCTCCAGCGACCTCCGCATGTCCACCTCGAGGATCTCCATGCTGCTGGTGAAGAGCACCCAGAGGCGCTCGTACTCGGCGCGGTCGTCGTTGCTGATGCTCTTGTCTTTGAGCAGCGCCGTGAGTCGGGTCCGGTTCGCCGCGGCCAGCTCCTGCGCTTTCCGGCGCGTCTTTTTCAGCTCTTCGCGCAGGTTTTGCGAGTCCGAGGTGCTGCCCAGAGCGGACACCAGGTGCCTGTAACACGCGGTCACCTTGTTTAAAGCGTCCAGCATGGTCTTGCACTCGTCTTTGCCCATGATTGTGGAGAGAAAAGGTGAGAAGTCGGGTGCGCCTCCTCTGCGCTGGGGCTTAGTTCCCACGGCAGCGCCACGGCCACGCAAATCCACTCAGCGCCCGTGTCACGGGCAATTTCTCTCCAGACATGTCTCCCCTGCTCGGTCCTGATGAGACAACGGATCTCTAAACAGATTTACTTTTGCCCTCAGAGATTAAAGTCGGCGCCAGTGGCCTACCTTACCCTACCTTACCCTACCCTTCCCTGCCCTATAGTGCGTTTACGCGTTTACGCATTACGCGTTAATTCCCATCACCAAAAAAACTTCAATATTTCCCATCATCATCATAAATAATCCCTGGATCAAAACACGCAACCCATCCTCCTCACCGTCTCCCCAAAACATCCTCTTACGTATACATCCTTCTTTGTTCTGATGGACAAAAACATGTAGAAATGCAATAATCTGCGCAATAACAGCAATAATTATTAAAATAATATAAACCTCCCCTGTGCTTGGTCTTGCTTTCTATAACGCTCTCGTTATTTCCTTATTGTTTTGGAGATGATGCTCACTCCACCACAGCAGCTCTCCATTAAATAAATACCCGAGCTCCTCACGTGGACGCGCATCACTGGCACATCCAGTCAATCTCGCGTTCACGAGATGATAACCCTGGAATGCTAAAAGCTGATTGGTTGATCGAAAAGAATGGGTTTACACACCCATGGTGATTGGTTGGTGTACACGTCAGCCAAACACCCCGCGTTAAAGCGACAACTGTTGGGAGTGTGCGCATATTTCAGAGCAGCAGCACCATGTTCATGCGTCGTGTCTCTGTGTGTGTGTGTGTGTGTGTGTGTGAGGCATCAGAGGGGAAAAAAAGAAAAGAAGGGACGTAATAAATTGAGATACGTACGTTTAATGTGCACTGCATCAAATTTGTGCTTTGTGTTTTTTTTTTAATATATATTTTTTATTTTAATAGAAATTACAGTTTTAAAAAGAAGTGTTTTGAAATGCTTAATTTTATTTGTCTGTGTTTATGCTAATATTAACCATTACAGAATATAAATTACCAAAAATGTTAAAATTGCAATAATAATTTTCCCTTTAGGAACACCAGTCAGTTGTATTATAAGCACATTTAAATGCTGAGTTATGCAAAGGATCATTATTATTTAAAAAAAAAATGCACGGTGGTGTAGTGGTTATTACTGTCGCCTTGCACCTCCAGGGTCTGTGTTCGATTCCCTCCTCAGGATCTGTGTGCATGAAGTTTGTATGTTCACCCTGTGCTTGGTGGGTTTCCTCTTGGTACTCCTGTTTCCTCTCACAAGACATGCAGGCTAGGATAAATGGCGTTTCCCAAATTGCCCATAGTGTGCAAGTGAGTATGTGAGGTGCGTGTGCTCTGCGATGGATTGGCACGCCATCCGGGTGTACCCCGCCTCATGTCCTAACTCTCCTGGGACAGTGACCCTGTATACAGGATCATGCGGTACAGACATTGCTACCCCATATTATCCATTTTAATATTAACTGTAAGTATGGATACAGTGTAATGTTCATTCATTTGTTCATTTTCATTCAGTCACTGGATACCTGGATGTTATCTCAGGGAGCACAGGGCACAAGGCAGGGGAGTACCACTGTGTCCCACCCCATCATGTCTACTGTACATTTCCTTGGACTGTGTGTGTGGGAAACTGGAGTACCTGGAGGAAACCCACCAAACATGCAAACTCCATGCACAGAAACACCCAACCCTGGAGGTGTGAGGTTAACCACTGAACCACCTTTCCCATAGTATAGTGTGTCATTGTTTAATAAATTAATAATAATATAAAATATTACATTTTTTAAATAAAATATAAAATAAATGAAAATTTTAATTTCTGGAAAATTGGAATAATCAAACACTTTGGCTTGGACTGATTTGTGAAAGTAATCAACTCCAGGCTGGAGACACTAGGTTTCACCCCATCCACTCACTTATCATTTTACAGGGTCACAGGGGACCCTTGCTTTTCCCTTGACGCATGAGACGGGATGCACCCTGGATGGGGTGGCAATCTATTACAGGGCACATAAACACACAGACACACACACTCTCTCTCTCACGCACACTGCAGGCAATTTCCAAGTATCAGTTTGTGTGTCTTTTGGACTGTGGGAAGAAACCGGACCACCCGGAGGAAACCCAACAAGCATGGGTTGAACATGTACACAGATCGAGACGAGAACAGAAACTTCGGCCCTGGAGGTGCGAACCCACAGTGATGACTGCTACCCCATCATCCTGTAATTGATTATTTTCCTAAAACATCCTGTATCATCATTACTTCCTCACTTAATCAAAGTATAGCATATACTATAAGACTATGTCAGGGTTTTTGTATGCCCTTTGAGATCAGACCTATAATCTTCTCAGGTATTGTTATATGATTTGTTTTCCCAATATATGTATATTTACAGATATGTGAAAAAGCATTTGCTAATACTATAGTACTACTACTATTTCCTAATTGTTTATATTTTAGCATATTTGTCACACTTAAATGATTGAGATCATCAAACTAATTTTAATATGACACAAACCTAAAATTCCTATTTTTAAATCTCACCTTAAGACCCTTTTTATACATATTGGCAATTAATACAGTAATGAGGTATATTTCCCCCTGTTTTTATTTATTTATTTAAATTCATTTATATTAATTAATTTATATATATATATATATATATATATATTGTTGTATATTGTTTTATTTGAATTTTATTTCATTTTATTTAAAGGAAATATAATTCCAAGGAAATCAGGGAATCAAGGCTCATATCTCTAAAAATCTCAGATAATTATCATACACAAAGAATCACCATCCTTACATGGTATTAGTTGAACTCTCTCTGTTTCACTAATCATTGTTTTTAATCTCTCCGTGTTTCCACCGACGTGTTAGTGTTGTTAAGTTTTATCACGAAGAACCCATACTACCTTCCCTAATGAGCTCGGGTGGTACAGTTCTCTGGTAACAATTAAAGTCGTGATGACTATGAGTCAGCGTGTGCTGAGACGCCCTGAAGGTTTACTCTGCGCAGGGGGAATGAGCTCCACATTAACCTGCTGCGCTCAGGCAGAACAGGATGCCATCCCAACTATCGCTCCGTGGAGAGAAAAACAGCATGTCCCTGCAGGCCTCCTTGAGCCAGCTTCCTAAACCATATTTGCCAGCTGTGCCACCCCGCCAGCACTGCCTTCCAAAATCTGAAAGCATTAAGATGACTATAGAGAAAGATTACATTTAGTACTGATAAACCAATTTAAGAACCTCAAGAACCTATAGAACAAATTCACTAACTACAGGAAAGTTGAGTAGTTGAGCCAACAAGTCTCAAAGTGGGAACAGTACACACAATCATTCATCAACGTCACTTGCACATTACACATATTACAACAACTCGACTGGGAGTTATTGTCACATTCCCTGGACAGTCATTTATGGAGTTCTTGGGGAGCCAGCGTTTCAGATGTGAAGCAGGAAGTTTGTGCCTTAGTGTAGCAGGGAATTTAATAGAGAAATAAAGGAGTTTTTACTCTTATAATTGTGTTCTGTTATTTTGGACAACCAAAAGTCCTGGTTTGACTTGAACACCCCTTCTATATACATACAGTATATATATTTTTTTTACATTGATACACTGTGCCGAGTTGTTGTGCAGATCAAATGGTCCGCTGGGGCGATCCTTCAACGGGAGTAGCCGAAAGACAAAAACAACAAACAATAATATTTTTACCATGAAGGACCATCTCAACCATTTGGAAGAGTTCTATATTATAGTCTATTTTTTTTGTTTGTTTTTTTACTGAATAAAAAAAAATTGGGAAATGCATTGATAGTTTTACCATGAAAGACCATCTCAACCATTTGGAAGAAGTCTTTATTGGAATCTGTTTTTTTTAAGCACTAATTGTTTCCAAATTGCAATTTTCTTTCAATTTTTTGTATTATTAATTTATGAATAACGTTGACCTTAGAACTTCATAACATTTGGCTGGTAGCTCCAGTATGTACGTATGTAGTGTGCAGCTTTATTATAACCATTTGAATCTATTTCTATATTCCCATATGATCTAGATACATTAAATAATATTTCCAAATGGTGTGATGCAAGGCAGGTTTATTTAATATATTCCAAACCTTTAAAGCTACTAAAACACATGCATAAATGAAATAATAACATATATTGATATATCACATTGATACATTGATACTTTTACCATGAAGGACCATCTCAACCATTTGGGAGAGGTCTGTATTGTAGTTTGTTTGTTTTTTATCCTGAAAACTGTGTTGAGAAAATGTAAAATCTTATTTATCTATATTCCTTTTCTGCGTAGACTAGTCGCAGCAATAGTAAAAATCTTTTCTTCAATCTATTGAAACAATTACTAATGTCCTATCTGTAAAGATGTATTGTTTACATGGGTTTATTAATTTATGGGTGATAATTAAATATTCATATCTATGACCATATAACTATATAATATATAGTTTGTCAGTCTTGTTCAATTCTTTCAGGACCACAAGCTTAAACCTGTCCTGCTTCTTGGCCCTGAGAAAGAGGGAGGATCTCGTTGCCTTGCTGATTGAGGAGCATAAACATTTATTCATGCTGCCACATTAATAAACGGCTTCAAACTGTTCACTCTGGAATCTGTACACAAATCTTGTCCTTTAATTATAACGAGCTGATGAGGTATGAATTCGCTGGAATGAGGACCCACTCGTCCTGTCCTCAGAATGAACTTCAGGCGCTGTTAGCTAGATTAACCTGGGATTAGTTCTGTAATGCTCTCTAATGCTACTTTTTATAGAAACAGCTCTTCTTGGTACTGTATGAAGGAATAGTTTTTATACCAATAAGGCCACTTTGCAGATATATTTATTTCTAAGACACTTTAATAGACCCATAGTGCTTCATAAGAGTGTTATACACACATACGTATGATTTTCAGGTTAGATCGAGGAGGAGTTGAAGACAATATATATTTGACTAATATTCTAGTCTCCTAATAGGTATTGCTTGGACTTCAAACTCCCAGACTGTGATGCAATAAGAGAAGCAGGGATTGCAGAAAATTAACAAACCGTAAATATAAACAATGCGCAGAGAGTGCTATGCTTACCGAAAAAAACTCATTTGTGGTCTCTTATGTATTTGTTTTAAAATCTTAGAAGGTAGGTCCACTTCTTCTTTGTGATCGTCAGGGTCAGTTAAGTACGGCATCAGGAGACGTGATGTTACTGAATGTACCAGCCATGAGTAAAGTATAAGCAGAAATACTGCCTGATCTGATCTGTTGAATTATTTATGCCCTCCTACCACTCAGGAGAGGTGATGTGGGTTTATGGCAAGATTACATAAAATAACAGAGACAGAATGCAACCAGCTTCTGTCAGTCGCTGCAAAGGAAAATGCTGCTTGAAGGGTTTATTACACGTTGTAAGCATGGCACAAGTCATTTATAAAGCAGGAGTGAAAATGTGCTGTTTTGCCTTAAAAACATAAACGATTTCTGCTTTAGACTTGATAATTATAAATGGGGCTAAAGTATCATTTTTTTAAAGTCAAACTGTAGAAATTATAACAAAATATTACTGCTGGATTATAGTGCTATAAATGCAAAGTTGATTTCCACTTTGTTTGCGAACATAAAAATTATTCAGTTCATTGACACGTGGTCTTCTTTATACCTTAAACATTCTGCTCAACTGTTTGGTAGAGCAAATCTGAAGTCATTATGAAAAATGTGATAAACCTAACCTGATTGGGCCATCTCTACTACTCTAGTGCTTATTTAATAATAATAATAATAATAATAATAATAATAATAATAATAATCCACTAGATGTCCACTGTATGATGTTTTGAAATAGTATGCCCTTTCATTTAACTCGTAGCATGCACACAAGAAGTAAAGTGGGTTGAAGGCCCAAAACATTTGCGCTGTTGAGTGACAGCTCAAAAAAAAAAAAAAAATTCTAATTATTTTATGTTTATGCATTTATTAAAATTTGGGACATACATTGATAGTTTTACCATGAAGGACCATCTCAACCCTTTGCAAGAGTTCTTTATTGGAATTGTTTTTTTAAGCACTAATTGTTTACACAAATTTTTTCCCCATTTTTATTAATTTATGAATAACGTTGACCATAGAACTTCATAACAGTGCCATGAACACAAAAATTAATTTCAGTTCAGTTTAAGAGAATGGAAGTTATACAGGTAGCTATAACATTTGGTAGGTAGTTGCAGTATATATATATATAGTGTGCAACTGTATTATAACTATTTTAACCCATTTCCATTTTTCCTATATGATCGAGATACATTAAATAATATTTCCAAATTCCAGTGTGATGCAAGGTTTTTAAATATATCCCAAACCTTATAATGCTAGTAAAAACACATGTATAAACTAAGTTATAAGATATAAATAAATGTCAAATGATTATATATAATGTAATCTGAGGTTTCTTTCTACTATATTTACTTCTTTCCTTTTTTTTTTTTTTGACTCACATAATTCATAAAAGCTTCAAAGTCACCTACATGAATCCTGCAGCATGTCCAGACTAATGATTTATGCAGTCCTTCTGAATATATTATTTCCACTAAATTAAACTTTTATTTATTATACACTCACCTAAAGGATTATTAGGAACACCATACTAATACGATGTGTGACCCCCTTTCGCCTTCAGGACCGCCTTAATTCTACGTGGCATTGATTCAACATTGATTCAACAAGGTGCTGAAATGTTGGCCCATATTGATAGGATAGCATCTTGCAGTTAATGGAGATTTGTGGGATGCACATCCAGGGCACGAAGCTCCCGTTCCACCACATCCCAAAGATGCTCTATTGGGTTGA
>JAOVVB010000037.1:34755514-34771111 GCA_028570985.1 Heterobranchus longifilis | reverse complement strand
TTCAAAGAGGACATGAACCTGTATACGCTCATTTCTCTGCCGTCGGTGCTCGGGAACGCCGTCCCGGTCGTGGCGCCCGGCGAACAGCCCGGCACTCTGCAGCCCCCGATGGGTCTGTTGGACTTTCCTCCGTTAGCGTGCTTCCTGAATAACATCCTAACCGCCTTTAATGACCTGCGACTGTGCTGCCCCATCGGTTTGGCTGAAGATGTTGCCAGATGTGTCGAGGAGGCTCTTGGGAAGGTATCACATTCTCACGTATAGTTCAGTTTCATCCTGGCGATGCTCATTGGATTTGTTTTGCATCTTAAACCGTGTTTATTAGCGATTACAGTCGCAGTCAGTGAATTTAGCTTTAAAAATAAATCCAGTCCTGATTGGGCGTCTTCCACAGGAACCGAACCTAACTGTGGATCTCGTTGTCATAGTGACATGTGGGTGGGCTCATTTTACCTCATTAAACCAATCAGACTCTCAGGATTACTGTGAGGCTGTCAAGCCACGCCCTAGCAATCCCTTTAGAGCACCTTAGCGACTGATCCCGACACATTTTCTTCAGTTTTGATTTATTGTTGTGAATCTTTTATACCTCTTTTAGCACAATTACTCTCAATCAGTGACCTCACCATTAATTCATCCTTTTAACGCTTCTCATCTTACAGCCACGTAAACGCCCCCCTCTCTCATACCCAGGTGACCAAACTGATCCTGGTTTTCCACCGAGCGGAGGAGTCGGCGTTCAGCAGCCACGAGCGCGACCTCTTCGTCCAGTTCTGCTGCGCCTTCGCCGAGGACATGGTGCCGTTCTTGAACCGGAGTCTCCGGGTCCTGTTCCCGCCTGCGCAGCTCGCGCAGATACTCGGTAAACACCAGGGCTCGGGTCTGACCGATTCGATATCGTAGTGTTTTATTCCTAGAGTCGCTTCATGACTTGAACAGGTTCTGTGTGCATTTTATCTTATTTTTTTTATGTGAATGCGGCGTACTGTTAAAGGAAAACAATCAGCAGGGTGTGATACCTCAGTGTTGATTATTGTCCTATAACAGCATGGTTGTGAAAAGGTATTTGCCCCCTTCCTGATTTTTACGCTTTTTTTTTTTGCATTTTTTGCACACTTAAATGATTGAAATCATCAAACAGATTTGAATATTAGTCTATATTTTTGGCCTTTCCAGACTGATGCATGTCAATGACTTTGTTTCTCAATTGTTTTTGAATTTCTTCAGATCGTGTTGCTTTTTGAGATCTTTTAGCGTGCTTCACTTTGATTTCTTGATTCAACAGTTCGGGCAGTAAGCCTGGGTGTGGTGATTTAGCAAGGGGGCAATTAGTTTTTCACATAGCGGCAGATAGATTTGGACAACGTTTCCCCCTTTAATAAACAAAACCGTCATTTAAAAACTTGCATTTTGTATTTACTCAGGTTATCCTTATGTAATATTAAAATTAGTTTGATCATTTAAGTGTGACAAATATATGAAAAACAAAAAAAATCAGGAAACTTTTTCCACAGCACTGTAGCTCCGTGTGAAGCTGCAGAAAGTCTTTGATATGAGCGAGTGTCTGGTCTCACATGTTAAAGCGTTCCCATGGTGATAATAGTAATAGCACTGACATTGGCTACTCCTCCCATAAACGTCAAGCATCGATATATATAATTTAAACCCCTCACCGCGCTCTCTACGTTTGTTCCCAGGTGTTCCCCCGACCCAGGTTCACAAACACGGCAGCGTCGGGTGCATCGACGTGAACGCCGTGCTGGACCCTCTGTCCTTCGTCCTGCCCCAGAGAGAACCCGTGTCTCCGGCGCTTGATCTGTCGGTCGAGCTCAGCGCCCTGTCTACTACACAAGCTCCAGTCGAGGCATTAATCTCAGACAAGGTGGAATCTCAAGAACCTGAAGCAGACCTGGAGCGTCAGCTCGAACGTGTAGAGAGTTCGGAACAAGCCACGACACACGACGCGGAGCAGAGCGACCCGACAGAGACCGGCATGGATCGCCCCGACGCATCACTACAGCCACTTCCTATTTAATAATAGATTGTATAAATTATCTGATCTGCTGTACTCGTGTGTTTTGCACCTTTTTAAACTCTAATGATTGAGTACGGATCTAATCTTTGCACAGAGACGTGATTAAATAATGTATGTATAATTTACACAAGTGTGTCAGACAGTTTATTATACATGGCGCTGACCAGATTCAGGAAATTTTAAATAGCACATTTTATTAAATTTAATACACACACAACAGGAAAAAATACAGACTTTCAGGATACCTTCTTAATCCCTAAAACTTTTTTTTTTTGCAATACTGAAATCTTAATATTAAACAATCAAGGGTTTCATTGGACGTGTTACTTGAGCTCTGATGCAGCTGTGTTTATACCTTCTTTAATCCTAGTATTAAGCAATCAATTGGACAGCTGTGTTGCAGATGCTTTTTGCAAGAACCTTCGGTTTTAGCTTTACGATGTTCTGGTGTTTAAACAGCATCTTTCAAGTGGGGAGTGAGGACCGCTCTCGTATGAGACGGAGGTTTCTCCCCACTCTCAGTACAAAAGCGTTTGACTTTGTCAGTGTTGCGCCTCTTACACGATTAAAGACACTGATTAAACACCATGTGACGCTCAGACAGCTTGATATTCAGTTGTGACGTAACCCTGATGTATCACATACCATAACATGTTGGTGTGTAACCGATATCTGTATCTGTGCAAACCTAATCCTGTTGTGTTCAACTTGTTTCCACCTTTTCATAGTAACGGTTTATTTTATTTCTGTCTCAGTCAGTCGTGTCGCTGCCTCTCGATTCACTTCTGCTTCACGAATTTCTTGCGGGAGGCGTTCGGGTTGGTGCGTCGTCTCCCTCCTCCGCACTGAGCGTCCCGCAGGTGTAAACCCGCCGCCCGGCTGTAAATGTCGTGCTCGGAGAACGGAGAGTTGCCGGCCAGGTAGTCCGGGTCGAACACGTCCGTCTTCGCCCTCGCCTTACGAGAGAGTCGCTGCTGAGGGAACCGCTGATCATCCACCAGGTGTGGGTTGCTCGAGTGTTTGCCGCCTTGTGGGAGAGGAATGGCGTACTGGGAGAAAAAGAGAAAAATGTACTGAAACACACTCAGTTAAATATATTCCATATACAAGTAGTCCCCGACTTTAATCAGGAATAATCCTCAACGAGACAAAGTCGCAGCCCAAAACAGTGGAAAACAAGAAAAAATGCCGTCCAGGATCTCCCTCGTGATTTAAAGGCTCAGGGAAACAGAGACACTGTCACATTTCACTGTGAGATTAATTTCCTCTGGCGCGATTACGGTTTTTGGCCACATGATCGCAGTGTGGGGAAAAGGGAACAGATTTAGACAAGTGGATTGGTCTGCTTTACATTGTATATTCGTGTCAAATGCGTACAAGACTCACTATGTCGGACTTAAGAACAAATCCGACTTACGAACATGCTCCCAGAACGGAACTCGTTTGTAAGTCGAGGACTACCTGTAATGAGCTCATAATTGTGAATAAGTGATTTGTGTAACTATAACGGTGTAATGACAATTAAATAACAGTGAGACTGTCTTAAACACACTTCCTGTGGAACCCTTTTACGTTCGTAATTTAAGCAAACTTCAATCTAACGTCATGCTTTCTTAGCGTTCATGAATTCTGCTGAACTAAACGTCTACGTCGCCCCTAAACCAGCGACCTGTAGAGGAACGCAAGATGAACCCGTACCCTCTTTCCTTTAGGATTGAGCACTTTGGGGTTTCTGGAGAAGTGCATCTGCATGCTGCCGTCTTCACTCAGTGTCACCGCCACCTTCTTCAGCGTGTCATTGCCGCAGTGTGGACAGAAAGATTTGTTCATGTTCATCGTAGTCCTGACAGGAGATGGAAAAAGTGATATGAAAAAATGTTTGCTCATAAAATACACAGACATCATGCTCATTAGATCTTAAATCCTAACTCATGCTAAGGTGAGATAAGGGAGGGTGTTCGTATGCCGGGGTACCGCTGTATTTTCCTCGTATACTTGTGTATTTTACAATTTAATACAGCAGCTGGCAGTAGTTGGTTTGCGAGCCACCATTAAACACGAGAGGAAAAGAATGCGGGAATAATGTCAAGCGTGACACTCTCGCGTACCATCCTACTGCAAAAGCCATGGCTGTGTAGGTCAGAGGGTGCGTCTGGCATTTTCTGTGTGCACACGGGTTTCGGAGGAGACGGACAGCACCAATAGCGCCGCCGCCGCTTCCGTTTTCAGGTGCGATCGGCTTCCATATCTGATTTTATGCGTGCCCCAGTATACTGTATTGCTCTCGAGGCCACATTTACCAGTGAACCTGGGCACAGTTTCCGAGTGTGGAACAATTGTGTTCTCAATGCAAAAATGAGTAAATAAACCTGGCCTTGGGGTCAAATGTTCTCGGAAATGATCCTGGGTGTGAAAACGCCCTTAGGTCTTTTCCATGTTTTATTTTATTTATTTATTTATTTATTTTTTTACAATTTCCACTGGTTCCTGTTTGTCTCTTATGGACTTTACATTGTACAGACAAGCAGTATAACAATAACTCAGAATTCCGTTCTCACTTGAAGCAGGCGTGGCAGCGGAGGACGTAGTTTCTGGTGTGTTTGATGAGCATGCCGTTCACCGACAGCACGTTCAGGCCGATCTGAATGAGCACGTTCTGCAAGAAAAAAAACAAACCTTAAAACAAACACTTTATTCCTGATTTGTCAACAGAACTTGGATGAGACGTCGAAGAACACTGATTAAGCTATGGACTTGCAGGAGTTCATTAAACCCATTTGGGATTGGCCACGCCTCCTGTCTGTCATTTTATAGACTCTATGGGCTACAATATATCCTGGCATGGGCTCAATGAGTCGAATCGAGCTCAATCGAATTTAGTGTTAAAGACTTAATCTTACTCAAAACTCCTACTCTAAGCCACCTTTAACAGCTCTAATCAGTCACTTTTACAATGAAGGAAATCCCACGTGTCACTGCGAACGTGTCCAAGTATCGTCTCACGTGCAACTTCCTCACCTGCATCGCAAAGTCGGTGGTCACGCAGCCCACGGTGACGTTCTCCGACGGACGGCATTCACCGGCGTCCATCTGGATCTGCTTTATGTTACTGGGAGTGATCCAGCCGCCTCCGTCGTCCTCTTCTTCGTCCTCGTCTTCCACTCCGTACCCGTGGTCACCGTTTTCAGTGAACGGACACGTCAGATCCACTTGCTGCACTTTCTCAGTGAGGTCCTGCAACAGGGTGCCGTTATCAATTAAAGAATAAGATGTGTGTACATGTCTGAAAGCAAAAGTTTGTGCGCCATTAATACAAAGAGATTCGTTGTGACCAGGATGTTTTTTGTGTTGGGTTTCACAGATCACTCAAATACATGTAGCGCCTGACTTACGAACATTCGAGTTACAAATTTCCGCAGATAAGAACGGACAGCGGTTTAATTGCGGAAGTAGCTCACGTGCATTGTACAAAAAATAGAAAACAGCTCTGAGACAAAATGCCATCCGGGATTCCCCTCGCACAGAGACAACACTGTTACATTTGTGTGAAATTCATTTCCTTAGGTGCGATAATGGTTTTTGGCGACATTTGTCTGACTCCAGAACTGGAAGCTGTTAAACTCGGAGCTCTTGGGAGCCGGATGACGCCGTGACACTGCAGGCTGATAAACGTCAGTCGCTGAGACGGCCGAGGATTTCTGGTTTGTAATAATAACAAATAAAAAAAAGCTGATGGCGGCAGTGTGGGGAAAGGGGACAGATTTAGTCGCATGGGCTTGTATGCTTTACATTGTATATTCGTGTTAAAGGCGTCCGAGACTCACTTTGTCTGACTTAAGAACAAACCCGACTTATGAACGTGCTCCCGGAACGGAACGGAGAGTGTAAGAGAATGCCCATGTGATCTCCAGCTGCTTTTTCGGGACAGGGATCCCATTAGACGCAACCAAAGCTCAAGACACAAAGCAAGACTGTGCACTGTACAATGTGTTTACAGCCCTTATGTATGACAAATACAACAGTTCTACCATTTTCTAGTGTATCTGACCACACAGGCAGACATGATTCTGGTTTAAGCCACGCCCATTACACAGATCCGGATATAAGAATCAGCAGAAGGCAACCCGGACTAGAATAAACCACTTACTTTAAGATGTAGGTATTTTTAACCAAATAAGCACGTATACACATTTAACCCGAAGTGATGATTCAGAAATCATGGACGTTACAAACTTTCGGCATTCGCTTCTTTACACTCACCACCAGCTTTAGTAACTCCTCATCGATGCTCGGTACGGGATCTCTCCAAAACTGGAAGCTGTTAAACTCCGAGACTTCAGCAGGCTGAGGTTCACGTGACACGGCGTCGGCGTGAAGGTCGCTGCCTGAGGATTCCTGTTACAGGGAGAAACCTGAATGTTATTTCACCAACTTGTAACAAGCTGGAAAAGATCAAGTTTTACAAGAATCAAGGACACACCAGCAGCTTGAGCAAGTCATCGTCGATCCGGGGTACGGGGTCTCTCCAGAACTGGAAGCTGTTAAACTCTGAGCTCTCGGGAGCCGGATGGTCACGTGACACTGCAGGCTGATGAACGTCAGTCGCTGAGACGGCCGAGGATTTCTGGTTTATAATAATAACAAATAAAAAAAAGCTACTTAAGAAAAACTATTTTCCCTGAGGTAGAAAAATAAATAAATAAAACAATATAATAAAATAAAAATGAATAAAGTATGGCTTCGAAGGAAGTAACTTCTTTTTTCAATTTAAAGTTTATATAAATCAAATTTATACCTTAGGAGGAAGGTGGAATCCAGCGATATTAACTGGAGCCTCTGGGTGTTTCTGCGTGCTGCGGACTTCTACCTAAAAATGCACGAAAAGATACAACGTTAATTAGGGATCGCCCTGTGCCCCAAGTCTCTTTGGGAAAGGCTCCAGGCTGCCCCCATATACAGGATAAAGTGTTACAGACGACGAGCGAGTCGCACAAAATTGCTGTTTTAAAATAAATTGTTGCAAGGAAATGTTGCAATTCCTCGACAATCCTGCAGGTGGTGCACTCTAAACTACTGTACATCCTGTGTTTCAAGAACAAATCATTTGCTGTTTCTTTACAATTGTAACAAACTCTCAAATGAAGATATTTCTAAAATCGTGACACATACAGAATCTCAATACAAATCGAATCAGCACTGAGGTGTCATAACACCACCATATTAGCTGCTACCTGAACAGATTTTTTCCCTCTTTATCTTAAGAAAAAAATAAATAAATAAAATCTTATTTCACTATGAATACCTTCACTGCTGGTTCCTTCTTCAAGTGAGCAGCTCCACCGGTCTCCAGCTCCAGCTGATAGGTCAGAGCCACGACCTTAATGTCTGTAGCTGAAAGGCTGGGATAATCTCCCGTCTTTTTCGCAAACTCAGTCACTGGAAATAACATCAAAAAAAAAAAAAGAATAAACCTTATTAGATTAAATAACCTGAAGCTCACTGAACTGGAGTACGAGGCCCTGATGCGATTCACTCACCGAACCGGACGTGTTCTGGAAACGGCTCCTTGAAGTTGAGTTTGTAGGGTAAAAACGCCAAGCTCTTCTTAGTCTGTTTGTCCCGAATTTCGTTGACGACATCTTTTAGTGTGTAGATATTCGTCCCAATTTCCTAAAATGAGAAGAAGGCAAAGAGACATGAAACTCTTATTACAGCACTGGACAGAAGGTGTTGATTAATTTTCTACAACAGCAACTTGAACAAGTGACAATACATAGGTTTACGTTAACTCATTCTTAGGATTATCTAACACTTTATTACACGTGTATCTGGACCGCTGTGGACTGAGAGGCGATAAATGGCAAATCTTTGGTCTTCGTAAATCTGTCTTCAAGCAACGTTTCTTTGTAATTCTTCACAAATCTTTGTCTGAACATGCCTTGTTGATTGAACACAAGAAGTTACAAAAACTTACAAAGACTTGGTGATTAAAAACAAAGACTTAGGAAGACTTGATTGAAGAAGACGACTTACTAAGATTACTGGATTTAAGATTACTGGATTACTGGACGCCTTGTTTGGTTTCATATTGACTGAAAGAAAGACTAGTTGAAAACAGAATAAAACCTTCAGAAGACGTGTTAAATGAAAAGGATGATGTACCGAGACTTATTGATTAAAGAGAAAGTCCGACTAATAATATTTTGGGAGACAAAAATAGAGTTGCAAGCAACGATAATCGGGCCCAAGCACTTGTGCCATGGCAGCCTAATGGCAGCAGATTCCAACCTGTTTTTTTATGAATTTTTGAGCACGTTAAGACTTCCAAAATCCCTGGATGTTTGGGCGGGAAAAAACCCTTAGAAGAACAGCAGGGCCCTTCACACACTATGACGTAATAGGGCTGATGTCATAGTGCTTGGGCTCTTAAAAAAAAGAAAAGAAAAAAAAAAGAAGATCAATATTAACTCCTGTACCTCGGCATGCGAGCACTCCTTCTCACGAATTCTCCCCCTAAGAAACTGAAATTTTGCAAGAAATTTGCCTCAGCATTCAAAGCATTTCCGAACCGAGCCTGGGAGCTGTTAAAACCTTTCAGCAAAGCTTCTGTCATTTTGTGTAAGACATAGCACCATGGGTACCAAGAATTTTGGCAAGGACGGTAGCAAGAAGAAAAAGGAGATGCATTCAGTTTGGTTTTTAAATCAGCCGGTGCCAAGAGGAGTCATAAACTAAGGTTAAGTTAGGTTTGTTTTATATTTTACTTAATTTAAATGCATTTTCTAAATGTTTTGATATGCAAAAATATGATTATAGCGTTGGAAATTGGTAATCTCGGTAATATTTTTGGGTTACAGGAGAATGCGTTTTGCAATACGAAACTTTGCCTGAAGAACTCGCCTCTCGAATGCATTAAATATATAAACCAAGGTACCGCTGTATGCAATATATATGTAGCTCCCATTGCGGAGTCACCACAGCGGATCAACCAGTCTACACACAACTTAAGAGTCACCTATTTGTCACAGATGTACCTGACAGCAAAGAGAAATTTTTTTTTTTTCATATATCCCAGTTAGGAAGCTTGGGTCGGATCCCAGAGCAGAGTCAGCTAGGACACAGCGTCCCTGGAGAAGCTCAAGGGTTCAACAGTGGCAACTTGGCGGTGCTGGGGCTCGAACCCCTGACCTTCCGATCAGTAACCCACAGCTATAACCCACTGCCCACAACTTGGCACAGATTTTACACCGGATGCCCATCCTGTCATAACCCTCCTGTTTAAGCCAGTGGATGGGGTTTTGGAATCAGGTTGGGAATCGAACCCGGGTCTTCCGCATGCCAGGCGAGAAACCCACCAACACCGCCAGATAGAAATAGATGGCATGATGTGTTATTCAGAGATATGAAGCACTTAAAGACCTCATCGTTGATTAGTTTTCTTCCTGTAAGGTTAAATTAGTGTACATGATTGCTTAGTCTATGATTATGGCCATAATACACTGTAATACAGAGCATCCAGTTTAACCTGATAAAGTGACAGTAAAGAAAATTGGGTTTCACATTAATTGTTTAATATGATATTAAACCACCAGGAGTGTATAAAACCCTCCACCCACACACACACACACACACACACACTGTTTATTAACCTGGAGCACAGCATAAAGCAGGCTCATCACAGTGACACTACGAGATATTATTATATTATAATAAATATATATAATAAATAAAAACTCTTAAACGTGACAAGACGATACATCGTTTCAGTGTGAGCCGTCAAAACTTACATGCAGAGCTGCGTGTTTGAGAAAAGCCCCCGCGTCGGCGACGACATGCTGCACCGCGGTGGCCGCCATCTTCCACGCGTGTGCTCGAAATCTCGCGAGATCCGGACGAAAGCGATGGAAGGGGACAGAGAGCGCGCGGACGTCTCGCGAGACCGTTCTCGCGAGTTCACCTGACGTCATGTGTTGATGTTGCAGACGCAGAAAGATGGCGGCCCGGTGGAGCAGCGAGAATGTGGTGGTGGAGTTCAGAGACGCTCAGGTACAAGACTGTCCCCATGCACACGGGTGTTTATCGTGTTATTCACACCCCAGGGTGATGACTGTCCCTCAGACTGTGTGTGGGAATTCTTATTTTTATTAAAGTGAACCTCTCTGTGGACGTGCCGCTCTATTTATTTACCCCTAAACAAGTGTCCAAGCTGGACAGGGACAAACAGTCTGACTTCTAGTTGTATTCTTTTATTTATTAACTTAGGCTGATTAATTTATTTAAATCATTTAAGGGTAAAGAAAAAAAAAAGTCTTGTTGTGTTTGCATTAATGTCTTGTATTGATGTTAATATTAATAATAATAACAACAACAATAAGGAAGTGTGTTTTTATTTATTTATTTGTCTTTTCCAGGCTACTGCGATGTCTGTGGACTGTCTCGGGCATTATGCCGTCCTCTCAGGGTGTGTACACTCCCCCCTGATACCACTTTACCCTATATACAGGGTCGCCTATCCCAGGAGACGTAGGGACACCCGTCACAGGGCGTGCACAAACATATACACACACACACACACACACACACACACACTCACACGCTCATGTCAAAATACTTTGCCACACGGTGTGAAAATGACTTACTTAATTGCCCCGAGTCCTTCCCACATCCTTGTCTCTTCATGTTTGGACTTCGCAACGTTGCATTGAGCCTATATAAGTTAACACAGGTTTTTTAATGGATCCCTAAAGTGTGTTTGTGTTAATGCAGGTTAAAGGCTGAAATACCACTCAAACAATGTGTTTTATATAGACAAAACTACCCAAGTATTTGGCCAAACCTTTTAATTATTAAATTCAGATGTTTCAATCAGGCTCGTTATCCAGAGTGGTATATATATATATATATATATATATATATATATATATATATATGTATATAAAACTTCCTTTTTCTTCTTCCTCTTCCAAACTTACAATTTAAGTGTCTATGTAAAAAAGCTACTGCTGAGCCACGCCCCTTTAGTGCTGAGCAACCAGCCAAGGGGCGGGGCTCCTCTTATTTGACGTCACGTTAGGGAGGATTTTGTTTTTGAATATTTGTGACACTTAAATTATTAAGATCATCAAAAACATGTTTAATATTACACAAAGGTAACCTGAGTAAATACAAAATGCAGTTTTTAAATGATTATTTCATTCATGAAAGGGGAAAAAAGCTGCCCGAAATGGGCGTAAATCCGATTGAGACCCTTAAACAGGCCGTTCTTGTTTGAAAACCCTCCAATGTGGCTGAATTGAAACAATTCTGAAAAGAAGAGTGGTTCAAACTTTCTCCACAGCGATGTGAAAGACTCATTGTCAAATATCAAAAACGTTTGGTTGCAGTTGTTGCCGCCAGTGAAGGCACAACCAGTTATAAGGATTAGGGAGGACAGTTATTTTTCACCATGGGTTTGAACACCTTTTAATAAGAAATGAAATCGTCATTTTAAAAACTGCATTTTTTATGTACTTGGGTCATCTTTGTGTAATGTTAAAATTCTGAATCATTTAAGCATTACAAATATGCCAGAAAAGGAAAAGAAAACAGGGAGGGGGCAAATACTTTTTCATGGCACTGTATAAGCATTTCACTGCATATCACACATTTGTGTATGTGACAAATAAAATTATAATTTTCATTTAAAAAGTGAATTTTGCACAGTAGTAAAAAACATGCACGTTTTGTCATGTAGAACGATGCATTACACAAGAAACACACCACATCCAAGCATTCAAGAACACAGTAATTGGTTAATAAGTTTGGGTGTCTATACAGATCAGGTTCGGATAACAATAACACTAATGTGCAGAATTATAATATATTTTTTTTTACATTCTTATGTTTTATGCTTATGTCAGGAGAAGGTTTTTGTATGTGGTGAACCTGGAGGCACCGTTGGAAGCTCCTCGAAAAATAGGCCGTCAGAGCAAGTGGGACGTCGGCACGGTGCAGTGGAATCCGCACAAGACGGAAGCTCACGTGTTCGCAGCGTCAGTAAGTATCGTTTCCGAACTGGTTTATTAGGTTACACACACAATCAAGACTTTGAAGTTGATTTAAACACTTCAGTTGTCCTGTTATAGAAAAATATAGGTAGTCCCCGACTTGCAAACATTCAAGTTAATAATTTCCGCAGATAGGAACAGACCGCATTTTACAGTTGATCTGGACAAATTCACAGAAGTAGCTCACGTGTATTGTACAAAAAAAAGGACACTGCAGTGCACCAGATACCGATATTTACTATTATATACTATATTTTCAGTTTGAAAGTGAATGTATAAAATGACTAAAGTCCGCTATATTGTATGTGTGTGCGCGTGTGGGGAAAAATTGATCGGCCTCATCAGAAATTATAATTCTAAATTATTCTTAATGGGTTTCAATAAATCAGTCCGGGAGCACAATGATAGAAAATATCTGTCCTGAAAAGCTGTCCTGATGGTGAATAATCCCTTTTTTGGAAAATCCTCAACAAAACAGCGTTCACAGTCCAATACAGTGGAAAACGGCTCCGAGACAAAGTGGCGTCCGGGATTCCCCTCACGCTTCAAAGGCGCAGAGACAACACTGTTACAATTTAGTGTGAGATTAATTTCCTTAGGTGCGGTTATGGATTTTCGCCACATGATGGCAGTGTAGGGAAAGGGGACAGAGATTTAGACAAGTGGATTACTATGTTTTATATCATATATTTGTGTCAAAGGCATATAAGACTCACTTTGTTGGACTTAAGAACAAATTCGACTTACGAACATGCTCTCGGAACGGAACTTGTTTGTAAGTCAGGGACTACCTGTAATCAAAATTATTCTTAATGGTGATGCTTACAGTCTTGGTGTAAATCATGTGTTTGATTTGTGATGTACATCTGTGTGTGTACAGAGTAATCAGCGCGTGGACCTGTACGTATGGCGTGATGGATATGGAGAGTCTCACACATCTCTTCAAGGCCACACCCGGGTCATTAGGTGGCGTAACGAGAAAAACCTGCATGTTTGTTCAGTAGATCTGTGAACGTACACATGATTGGTTGACATTTTCTTTTCTTCTCGACGTCACAGTGATTTGGACTGGTCCTGGTTTGAGCCAGAACTTCTTGTTACAAGTTCAGTAGACACCTACATCTACATATGGGACACAAGGTGAGCTGGGAAACACAACACTGTCCAAATATTAACTTTTAGACGTCACTTTTAGAGATGTGAAAACATTTATTTGATTTCTACAGTGCTGTGCAGAAGTTTTAGGCACCATATTATCTATAGTACACATGTTGTTCTATATATCTATCATGTCTGCATTAATATATATTTTTTTAAAAATTCAGTATTTCCAAACATATCTTGAAAATTTGTAAATAAACTGGAAGAACGTTGTAAAGAAAGCAACATATTACACGGACGAACAGTTTTCAGACAAAAAAAAAATCCTAATGTAATCTCATACACATTCACATTTCATACAAACTTAATTATTCTTTTAATTGTGTAAAGCTGCTTTGCGACAATGATATATTGTTAAAAGCGCTATACACTATAGACACTGCTGATTATTTTCAACCGAAGAGTTTTCACGTCAAATATTGACTGTGTTTATTTTACTACGCTTTAGTGCTCTTTATAGAAGTTTCTTTTCTGTAGAAATGTTTCCAAATGCTTTGCTTTCCTTTTTTCTTTTTTTTTTCTTTGGTACAGAGCCCTTAAGGGACATAGGTGGGAGAAAGTAAAAAAAAACAAAAACAAAAAAAGGAACATGGGACACAAAAAAAGGAGGAAAAAACAGGGGGGGCCATGGGACGCAAAAAAAAAAAAAAACCTAAATAAACGGGACATGGGACCTGAGTCAAGTTTTGCGAGGTCTCGCCAACCTATTTTTTTTCTTTGTTTTTTGGGCTGAAAACTGGTCTGGCATGTATTATGTTGCTTTCTTTACAGTCATGCAAATATTCCTTAGTGAAGTAATTTATTTATATATTCATTTTTAAGCTGTGTTTGGAAATAGTGAATCATTATGTACATAATTATGCAGCCATGATAGACATACACGCTATAATTATATTTGTACTGAAAATGATATGTTGCATAAGACTTTTGGACCCTACTGTAAGAATAAATATTCTGCAGTACGGACTTCTCTTTAAAACAGCATAGGTGTATAAACCTGCATGTAATATTCTGGCACAGATTTACAGTACAGCACAAGGAGGCGTCGTTTTATTAGTGACTTACATGTTCTAGAGTTGTGTGTTATTTAATTAGCTGCAGTAATTTTTTGTTAGTTTTTGAGGTTATCAGCTGAATTTTAGATTTTAAATTGCAGTCCAATACTCGTCCGATCATCGTATAATATGGTTGAATTTCATATGATTTCCTGATTTTCCTATTTTTATATGACTATATTTTTCTCAATAGATGACCATAATTTAATAGAAAATTGACATATATAATAAAAAGAAACCGTCAAGTTATAATATTAAATGTTCTTGATTATAATGGGAGAATAAGGTTGATAACTGCACCATGGATCTGAATTTAAATCTAATGAAATGTGTCTGCATTAATGTCTTTGTTTTTTTCCCTCCAGAGACACACGTAAGCCAACGGGAGCTTTGTCAGCCGTGGGTGAGTTTACGCCCTCCTTAGTTCAGATTCAAACTGAACGCAAACAAATCACTCATCCTTCTTTGTCTTTCTTCCATGTTGTGCAGCCGGAGCATCACAGGTGAAGTGGAACAAAAAGAATCAGCACTGCTTGGCTTCGAGTCACGACGGAGACGTCCGGATCTGGGACAGACGGGTGAGTCAAACCACAGAGCATAAGGTCTCTTTACTTCCAGGTGATGTTTCTGTGTAATTATTCAGAAAAAAACTTTATAATCCGCACCAAATCCACCAAAGTCATTTCGTGGGAACCTGAGTTAACCTGACACAAAATGGTTTTGTCTAGACTAGATTAACTGTAGAGTTAATTAATAATAATAATAATAATCTTATTCCAAAAATGTTAGGTTTTCATTGTCTAAAACTAGACTAAAATACGTAAAGGTTCTTCTGACTAGAACTAGACTAAAATGTCCAGACTTTTAGTCAACTAAAACTAAACAAAAATAAGATAAGATTAAGACTTGATATGATTAAAAACAGCAGGGACATTTATCCTGGGACTATGACTTAAGACTAAAAACGAAAATAGCTGACAAAATGAACACTAGTCAGTACTTGTATTTCTGTCTTTCAGAAACCCAACACTGCTGTCGAGTACGTAGCTGCTCACTTGTCCAAGATTCACGGCTTGGACTGGCATCCTGATAACGAGTACATACTGGCAACGTCCAGCCAGGACAGCTCAGTCAGGGTGAATATAAACCACACCTTATGTGTAAAAATAATAATCATAAACGTCACTAAAGTTTTAATTAATTGTATTGATCTGGACAGTTTTGGGACTACAGACAACCTCGAAAATACCTCAATATCTTGTCCTGCCAAGTGCCGGTATGGAAGGCCAGATACACGGTA
>JAOVVB010000037.1:34693971-34712777 GCA_028570985.1 Heterobranchus longifilis | reverse complement strand
TGGGGGAATAAAGATATAAATGTCTTTAATTTATTTATTTATTTATTTTGATTCATAAAGTACTGAGCAAGCGCCATGGCCCAGGCCTTATTTCTTCATATTTTCCTCCAAAGAGCCTGACTTTCTTGTGTTTTAAAATAGTAAAACATTTGTTCCCATTTCTTACCTTTTAATCTTCATCTTTTAATTGAATTCAATATGAAAAAATAATGGGAATAATTTTTCCTGTTATATTATAATACTAATTATAATAATACTTATTATTATTATTATTATTAATATTATTATTATTATTATTATTATTATTATTATTATTATTATTATTAAGTATTTCAATTTAATGTAAGGCGGTTATTATAGACGTTGTCCCAAATTTCTTATCTTTTGTTTAACTGTTTAAAACAACGTTGGACATATTAAATAAGTTCCTTGCGTTTCTTTTTCCTCCAGATTCAAATGAAGGACTTTCGCTTCTCCTACAAGTTCAAGATGGCGTGCAAAGATGACGTCCTCAAACTGTGTCCTAACATTAAAAAGAAGTACGTCTCTCCCGTGCTGCTGTTTCACATTCTTCTTCAATGATGCTTTATTTACATTTACATTTAGGCATTTGGAAGACAATTATTGACTTTGTACTTAGTTTTGTACGTAGGTTAAGTGGGGGTTTTTCTTTTTATACCAGGTCATCAGTCGTGCTAAGTATATACTATATACTTAGTATTGCTGGACAAGTATACTATTTCTGAGAAATTGTACCTTTCTAAAATATATATATTTTTTAAAAAGTCAAATGGTTATGTGTAGCATTGTGTTAATTAGCCGCGTTATTAATTGGGTCAACGCAACATTCTCACAGGGAGACGACAAAAAAGTCTAAAGTGCATGCCTTCATCGTCTCTGTTGCATGACCCTGCCATCTGTCTCTCACCCTCTCTTACTCTTTCCTTTTCTCCAGGAGTGATGTAGTGATCTGTTTGAGCACCACCGTAAGGAACGACACTCTGCAGGATGTGAAGGAGCAGCGCGTGTCCCTGAAGTGTCGCAAACAGCTGAGGGTGGAGGAGCTGGAAATGGTGAGAGAAACCGGCGCTCGTAATATAATCCATTAGGTAGAAACATAAAAGAAACTGGTGTTTAATAGCATCTAACGGCATATAATGCCACGGTAAAGCTTTGACAGTAAAGATGTTAAGGTGCTGTCTCCTTTCCCAAAGGATGAATAGCACAGAGTTAAAGCTTCAATTATAAGCACATCTGACCGAGCTGTTCATTTTGGAGAAGATCAATAGTCTGCGTTAAGGACTTCTCCTGTCTAGACATGAGCCAAGTACTTGGACAATAATTCGGACGTATTTCAGCCAGCAGATGTCATGCATTCATTATAAGGTCATGATTATTCTTTTGAGCGAGCATGAGTAACTGAATGTTTGACCACAGTACGGCATTGTTGCTCAGACTGGAAAGAATGTGAGCTCGTGAGCAGATGTCTCGAGCACAGCAGCCTGATGACAGTGACGGGTTCAAGGCCTCATCCAGATTATCTGTTTTTCTTTTAAACCCCATCCAGTGACTGAGAGACCACTTGGGCTGAACATTGATTGATTGATTATTCAGTCAAACTCTTAAATCAAATTACAAATTGAAAATGAGCTTGTTCTGTTTAATCCATTTCTTAGCCCCCAAGTAAAGGAGTTGTCATTTCTTTCAGTCAGAGGACATTCGTCTGGAGCCTGAGCTGTACAGCGCGTGTAGGAAGGATATCGAGAGGTTCTGTTCTGCGGTTTATTTCGGGAATGCTCAGGTAATCCGGGATTGATGAAGATCAGCGAAACCTCAGTTCACGAACGCCCCCGAGTACGAACAAACCAAAAAATTAGCCTAAAATTTGTCTCTGCTCGCTAACTCCACCTCAGCTGATAGCGGCTGTGTTAGGCTGTGCTTGGTTTTATATTAAAATACATCAAAAGTTAAATAAAGTTCATAGTGACTGAGAACGGATTGGTTCTATTTACAGATTATAAGTAACAGAACTTGGGAACAAATTATGTTTGTGAACCGTGGTTCCACTGTACAGTACATGTAAATAATCTTCAGTAAGCATGCCATTCTGAAATAAGTTATTATATAAGTTAATATATATCCATCTATTGTCCAAACAGAACAAGGCGGGGTACACTTTGTGCCAAATAGAGACGGGGGGGGAGGGGGGGGGGATTGATCTGGGTATGTATTGTGATTCTTTTGTGTGCCAGTTCATGTATCGCTACACTGACTCCAAAATCGATTTTTAAATGATCCATCACATTTATAACAGAGATGCATCGGCCGATCGGCCAGTGACCAAAATTGTTTTTCAGCTTAAGCTTTCAGCTTCACTCAGAGTCCGACTGAGTAGTGCAACAGAAATTCGTTTTTGAGGCATTACATTATTATTACATAATGCATTACATTATTGAAAATTATATATATTTTTTTTAATTAAAAAAAAAAACTCAGATCTGGCTTTTTCTCCAAACTCTGCGTGCAAATTAGTCTGAAAACCCACTCATTACACAGGCTTACACACCAGTCCCAAAACACCATGAGTGCTAATTAGTCTAAAAACACACATTAGAAGCTGTGCGGGTGTTTGTTTGTTTGTTTATTTATTTATTTATTTGAGGCATTGGGGGGGGAGTCATTTTCTTTATTATCCTGTGATATCACTTCTTTGTGATGGACTGGTGTTCCGTCCATTGTCTATTCCCAGCTCTGGATCCACTGCAACCCTGACTGGTGCTTACTCGATATCAGAAATAATTTTCTTTTCTCAGGTCACTGAGTGCTTGAAGGAGAATAAACAGCAGCTGTCTCACACGTGCCATCAGAAGGTGTTCAAGCTGCAGGAGCTGGAGATGATGGACGCTGAGCTGGACTACCAGCTAATGAGAGTCTGCAAGCAGATGATTAAGGTTAGCGAAACTTACAGGTTAAAACAAAATCGCAGGTCAATTCTCGGTTAAAGAATCGGGTAAGAAAAGACAGAGGGGGGAAAAAAAGAAAAATACAATCGCTTTTTTTTTTTCATCCCTTAATGTGCTCTCAAGTTTACTTTCCACCCCTTGTCCTTGTGTCAGCGTTTTTGTGCGGAGTCTGATGCCAAGAACATGCTGCAGTGCCTAAAACAGAACAAGAACAGCGAGCTAATGGACCCCAAATGTAAGCAGATGATCACCAAGAGACAGATTACTCAGAACACAGGTGAGTAAAAAAGCAACAAACAAAAAGAAACAGTGAATTGAATTTTTAAAAATCAGCTGCAAACACTGCATCTATTATCTTGCGTTGTGTTTGTCTGAATGAGATGTTTTCTCATCTCCTTGATTATTATTTATGAGAAGTACGTATTCTACCAAAGAGTGTGTCTGTCTGTAGCCCTAATCAGACAGGATTCAATTTATACAACACACACACACACAGCTGGAATCATTTCCTCTTTTACTAGTGCTACTTTTGTTTTATTTCCTTCTTGATTGATTTTTGTCATGTCGGTCATTCTCCGTTCTCCTCTGGGAAAATTGCAGTCCGAATTTGATAGTTTTATTATTTATTTATTTATTTTTATCCAGACTTGGTGCTCGTCTGGTTAAACGACATGTCTGTGGATTTTCTAGCCGGTGATGCATCATGCTGGAAAGAAAAATGATCGACTGCTTCTGTGTGCTGTTTAGTCTCAGAGACAGCGGCTGCGTTCTGTTTCACAGTGCCTTAAATACCTTGCTTACTGCTCCCCCTTGAGCCTTGATTTGTACCGCGCACAGGAACTGTTGACATTATTAATCTCCGTACTCTGGTACACCTTGCACACCTTTCATTCTTTGACACAGCAGGTGGCAGTATGCACCAAGTTGGTTTGCGAGCCACCATTGAATGGGAGAGAAGAGGAGAATGAGGAAGTGGGTCCTCATGCTATGCCTAAGATTGATATTTCAGAAAAATTATGCATTTTTAAACCACTTCCACGTTTTGACAATTTTTATTCATTTATTTTAAACTTGTAGGTTTAGAAGCGGTTTGTCTGGAGTGTGGAGCAAGAGACTGTCAGAAAACATTTGCTTTGTATGATTAGCGAGATGAGGATGATGATCTAAAAAAATGAATAACACATATTACACAATGTGTTTAAACAGCAGTTTTAATACTTTAAGACCTGTAGAAATATAGCTGCTTGAACTAAATCAGACAATAAATCAGTGCTATCAATCTAATTGAAATGAAAACTTCACTGCTCAACGTTGAACTCAATCGACGGTCTACCTGCGATTCACAGCTCTCACTAATACGATGCTGTACTTGAGAATAATAAATTGTTGGATGTCAAACAGCGTTTTTCCGTTTATGCGAGGTGCAGTGACTGATGGGTAATCTTGCTTGCTTGTTCCTCAGAAGTCACTTAAGGTGTGTTCAGATCGGCCTGAAGTACACACTCCACAGCTTGTTCAGCCATCTTAAGTGTGATTCCACAATATTCCACAGATATTATTATTATTATTATTATTATTATTATTAATCAATGATTTATTTACAAGTTATGTATGTTTTATAATGTTATGCGTTTTTGTTTCAATAAATAATTAAATATTTAACGTCTGTATGTGTGAAATATTCACAGCAGCAACAACCGGTATCCAAGTTGCTGATGTTACCATGGTAACGCACGGACTAAGTGATTTCTGCGCTGGTGATTTCGCAGGGTGTTCCGAATTGTGGATTTTTGTCAAGGGAAGTTCCCTTCACCCACATTTCCCTCATTCTGGGAGCTGTTTAAAACTTGAATAAATAATGACCATCACGGCAAGTTTTTTTAAATCTCTAGTGTTTAAACATTGATCACTTAGTGCTGTAAATGGTTTAAGTGTTTACAGTATTTACAAACCGCGACTCATTTATAGTCGATTATTTATTACCGCTTAACATCGGATAGTTAAGTAACCGACCACATGATGCAAACAGAGAATTTGTATGGTTTACAAATCTGTACATGTTCATCTTATTGCTATTCATGCGTTTTATCATTAAAAAAAAAAATTCTATACAGATGTCTGTTTGATAAACTAATCCAGCCTGAATAGGGCTCTATACACTGATGACTCAGAAGCAGTTGGTTGTCTCTCTATAAATAATGTGATTTATGTGATGTAGAAGGGGTTTGTTGCTATTAAGTACTTGATTAACTTTAACTTTACTGTCTTCCTCCCCTCCCCCCCGTGGTATTTAGACTACAGGCTTAATCCTGTGCTACGGAAGGCTTGTAAAGCAGATATCCCCAAATTCTGTCAGAACATCCTGAACAAGGCAACCGATTACAGCGAACTGGAGGGCGAGGTCATTTCCTGTCTCAAGCTCAAATATGCAGACCAGGTACTGAAATATAAACTTTCTCCTTAAATGCTTATACTAAATTCACATGATTTAACATTTAAGGCTTAACTTAATAACTGTAGTGATGTTCAAAATGCAGTGTTTTAATGAACGGTAAAGTTCATCATTCAGTGTTTTCCCGCTTTTGGTTGGAACTGCTCTACATACACGGTGGCTATGAAAATTTCAAGCTGTGTCAGAACAGACCCCGCAAGAGGGTATAAGTTGTGCAGGAAGTGCTCACAGTTGTGTTCCCTGCTATGGTAATTTCCACAGGAACTTTAAAAAACTGAACCTAACTGTGGATCCCGTTGTCATAGAGACATGTGGGTGGGCTCATTTTACTCAGGAAACCAATCAGTCTCTCAGGTTCATTGTGAAGCTGTCAAGTCACGCCCTAGCAGCCACTTTAGAGCACCTTAGCAATTGAACCCGTAGACTGTCGTTATAAAAGGATCTTTTGCCACCAAGCACCACTCACATTTTCTTCCGAAATTTTATCTCTTTAGTTATTGTTATTGTTATTGAGGAAGTGTATATTGCAGTATAAGGTACCAGTTAAATGTTTGGGACACGCTTCCCCTTGCAACAACAAGAACTGCTTCCAGTACCTGGTCAGTATTGGGTAGTTGGTGGTTAAGGCGTTGGACTACGTTTCGGAAGGTCCCAGGTTCAAACCCCACAACCACCAAAATGCCACTCTGGGCCCTTGAGCCAAGGCCCTTAATCCTTAACGGATTTATAATGAGATGAAAAAGTGCTGGGTGAAATGTAATGTAATGTAGACGTGTCAAGTGCAAAACCCATTAAGCATCATGATGAATATGGCTCTCATAAAAACCTTCCCAGCCTCAGAAATCACCAATTAACAAACAGCACCTCAGATTAGAGCTGTTATAAAGGCTTTATAGAGCAGAAGCAGCAGAGACATCTCAATATCAGCTGTTCAGAGGAGATTATTGTATATTTTGGATAAACGCCTTCAGTATTGTTTTACAGTGTAGAAAGAAATAAAAATCAGGAACGACCATGGAGTTAGAAGGTGTGTCCATATGTTTCAACCGTCTGTGTATATCATTATCTTTCTGTCGCCCAGTCCTAGGTTCAAGTATGCAACATCATAACGTCTTTTTGAGAATTATTTTGAAACTTGCTGTCTGTCTCCAGCGTCTGTCTGGTGACTGCGAGGACCAGATCCGGGTGATCCTGCAGGAGTCGGCGCTCGACTACAGACTGGATCCTCAGCTTCAGCTTCACTGCAGCAGGGAGGTGAGTTAGACACACACACACACACACACACACACACACACAGACATGTATGTTCCAGCTCAGCGAGTGTGCGTGTCGCACAACACCCACTACTTTCATTAGACACTAATGCCTGCACACAATAGCTCACTTCTCTGGACCGGCTGTATACATTTCTTTTTCCTCCCTTTATGAGAAGGCTTAATAAAAATAGTTTTACTGTGTTGGTGGGGAGCAATTATTACCTACAGTGTGAAGTGTGTTAATGAGCACCCGGCTGCCATGAAGAGATCCGCCTGAGTGGAAGTAATGAGGAGACAGTAAGGGCCTTTTAGACACCTTGAGACACTCGCGTTCCCGTCATCCTACAAAGGCACACCGAATACCTGTTAAAGCTCTCATTGTGCTTTGGCGTATGGAGAGATTACATTACCTTACGTTACATTACTCCTTAAAAATGTGGCACAATAAAGAGACAAACTTTTCATTACTTAATCCTGACTAAAAATGTTAAGCTGCGTTGTTATCAGACTACTACGCAGGGATTTATTCGCATAAAAGAAGAATGACCGGGAGAAGTATCTTCTACAATAACTGGATGTTCATTGTCACAGCTTGTGCAGAGATTTGTGTGGAAGATAAGCACCATGAAAGGACCTTTTAATAAACATGTAGGTGGTAGTGTGAAGGTTTCTGTAATCAGAGGGGTTTCGTGAACTTTGTAACAGATGTCACTTTGAAAGAAAGGGAATGAATTCTTTATAGCTGCTTTAATAAAAGTGTGATGGCGTCTGAATGTCTGAAATCACACTTAAATGATTGAGATCATCAAACTAATTTTTATATGAGACAGAGATAATCGGAGTAAATACAAAATGCAATTAAAAATGGTGATTTCATTTATTAAGGGTCCAAACCTGCTAGATAAAAGTAATTGCCCCCTAAACCTAATAACTGGATGTGCCAACAACTGGCAGTGAGTCTTTCACATCACTAGGGAGGAATTTTGGCCCACTCTTCTTTGCAGAATTATTTTAATTCAGCCACATTGGAGAGTTTAACCAGTTTATGGTCATGCCCCAGCGTCTCATTCAGATTGAAGTCTAGACTTTGCCTAGGCCACTCCAAAACCTTATTTGTTAAACTTTTTTTAGCGATTCAGAAGTTTGTTTTTTTTGAGCCATTCAGAGTGTTTCAGATCGTTGTCCTGCTGCATAACCCAAGTGCACTTGAGCTTGTGCTCAAGTGAGGGGGGAGGTGGGGGGGATTACTTTTTCACAGACCGCCAGGTAGGTTTGGAGCTTTTTTTTCCCCCCCTTATAAATAAAATTATCATTTAAAAACTGCATTTTGTATTTATTTACACTAGTTATTAATAAAATTAGTTTGATTTGAATTATTTAACTGTGACAAATGTGCAACAAAAAAAAAATCAATTTTAATTGTATATCGCTTTTAACAATTGACACTGTCGCAAAGCAGCTTTACACAATCCAAAAGAATTATTTAAGTTTGTATGAAATATTGGAAAAATAAAGTCCAATCGAGGTTCGCTACAGTGGACCATCCCATCCGATTTGCACACAGTTTGTCACAGGTTTTACGCCTGATGCAACGGGCTTGGGACCGGTACGGTATCCAGTCCTGGGATTTGAGCATTGGGTGGGAATCAAACCCGGGCCTTCAGCACGGCAGGCAAGAAATCCACCAAGGAGCCACCAATGCCCTATAACAAATAAAATCCAACTAAAAATGAAACTTCAACCATTAACGGCAAAGGCTGTCAAAGGAGACACGTGCTGCCAGTAGCATCTTTTTGTACTTTTACGCTTTGTGCACATGCCTCAGCAGGGGGCGGGAGACAATCACAGATGATTTTTTTTTTTTTTAGTGCCACTCGGATTGAGTGCGTAACCAATCTGCTCCATAGACTCATCAGCCGGGATTTGAACCCACAATCTACAGATGATTGTGCGAACGTTTGTGTGTGGGTGATCAGCAGGAAACTGGTCATGATCACTGGTCTTGGCCAATCAAGATAACACCCAATCACTGACTGATCATTCGGTGCCTCCATACCACAAACATCAGCACTAGAACTCATACATTCTTTGTTCTACTAAAATGAGCCTATTTTTTTTTCCAGGATGAAAGAGATCGGTATCATCTTACTTTACATAGTTACATGAAAAAAATAGCCGGTATCCACATGATCCAAAAAAGCTTTTAAAAAAAATTGTCATGCCTCATATTCAAATCAAATTCACATTTTGTCACATACAGAACAATACACAGTATGATGAATGTAATGTAATGGTGTAAAAATGAAAAGGTGAGAGAGAATAGGATTCCACTACAAAAAGAAAAAATCACTCACTATACAGTAGAATATAATTAAGCTAAAGATAGAATTTACAAAGTTACAGAATGAAATAGAAATGTATTAAATATATATTACTTAGGATTATATTTATTAAATAGAATATATTAAATATATAAACTACACAGGATTTACAGAATGTTCAAATGTGAACTGAAGGTACATAATTATAAAACTGTAGAATGGTTAAACTGTGGTGTGTGTGTGTGTGTGTGTGTGTGTGTGTGTGTGTGTGTGTGTGTGTGTGTGTGTGTGTGTGTGTGTGTGTGTGTGTTTGACAGCAGCCTTTATTGTCCAGGTTCCAAAGAGCAAACCTAGTCCTCATTTTATATGTAAATGAGCAATGCGCAAACCAGAAATGTGTGAAATATCGCACTTTAAAAAAAAACAAAAAAACATTTGAATACATTTTAATGAAATATTCAGTACTCGATTTTTCTAATTTAAACATTAGATGTCCTGAATGTTGTTTTTATTTGCAACCCCGGGCAAAAGCTTGCTTTTTAGTGTTTTGTTGCTTTTGTTTATGGAAGGAATTCATGTTGGATGTCACAAACAAAAATTTTTCGAGCGGTTACTAGTAGTATTCAGTTCTGATAAATTCCTCAAAGTGAATCCACACGTCCTCGTCTTTAGCAACTTTTTTTTTTTGCGCACCCTCACATCATTTTGTTGAAATGATTTGCTTTTCTTTGTGCGGTAAACCGTCTGCATCATGTTTTATAAGGTCCATTCATCACGTTTGTTGGAACATGATCTGATTTAATCTTAGTTACTTTAAATCTTACTCGATTTCTCACCGCATTGCCTCTCTCTCGTCTTTGGTGTACCGTGCTGCAGATTACAGAGTTGTGTGCGGAGGAAGCCGCCGCCCAAGAACAGACGGGCCAAGTGGAGGAATGTCTGAAGACCAACCTGCTGAAGCTCAGACAGGACGCTTGCAAAAAGGTAAAGGACGAATCATGCGGAAAAAATTCTATTGAGTTCCTTATACGCTGCAATGCTGAGATTGTAAACTGAATATATAACCATAAGGCGATACTACAAGGGCGAGTTGAAAATGATCCGCAATTATCCAGTTATTATAATAACTTCTGTTGGCTGCACTGTCTCATCAGCGCTTTCCTTTCAAGGTTACTGTCTGTCCGGTCACTGCTGTGAAGGTGTGAACATGTTATATCAGTTCATTTGTAACTGTGGTGTGAACAAAAATGGATTAACACAAAAGAAGAGCAGTGTGCAGTGATTTAAAATAAAAAAATATCAATTATCTTTTTATTATTTTTTTTTAAATGGTCTGAGGGTGTACCTGGTGTTGAAACAACTCACGGAAGTGTGTAAACAGAAGCCATCAGCTGGGAAATTCATCAATGTTTAAAGTTTTCCGGCATTCTCATCTCAAGGGCCAGAAGTATTGGAACATCACCAGGAAAAAGGTTCAACAATGATGTGATCTCGCCATGGCGATGAACGTCCGCATACTTCTGGCCACACTTTCTCTGACACTCTGCAAAAACTTTGTGAGGTGTTAAAGCATTCTTCCTATAGTCCTGATCTCGTTTTGTCGGACTTTCACCTGTTTGGTCCCGTGAAAGCAGCTCTACAAGGATCTTCCGATGAAATAGTGAAGACAGCGGTGCATTCGTGGCTCGTAGCTCAGCAAAAAACATTTGTGAATACGAAGGCTTGTCGACAGATGCACAAAGTGTATAGAAAAGCAATGAGATGATGTTGAAAAATTGATGCATTTGTAAAATAAATTCTACAGCGTGAGTGTGGATGATGATGATTTTTGACTCGCCCTCGTACATCTTGTTTCTATCTGAACTCAGAGTTTGTAAATATTTTCGTTAGGTTGTTATTAAGTTTCTTTCCAACTTGTTTTGGTATTATGCCTTATGGTTATGATGTTGCCGTATCTGGAATGCTTTATTTTAATTCCAACCTCTTCATTCTGACCAATTCTCACTGCACATTTCTCTGTCTAGGAGGTTTTGAACATGCTCAAAGAGAGCAAAGCGGATATTTTCGTCGATCCGGTCTTGCACACAGCCTGCGCCTTGGACCTGAAGCACCAGTGCGCGGCGATCCCCCCCGGCCGAGGCAGACGTGAGTGTCTGAAATCTCAACAAGCCAATTTATCGGTTTGAGACACCTTGTGTGACGTTTCTAAACGTGTGTCGATCTGACTCCACCTCCATTTCACAGAGATGTCTTGTCTGATTGAGGCTCTCCAGGACAAGCGCGTGAGACTGCAACCCGAGTGTAAGAAGAGATTGCAGGACCGGATAGAAATGTGGGGCTACGCAGCCAAGGTTGGTCCATGATGATAATGATGTAATAGATGACTGTAGACATTTACAGTGTAGGAAAACACTTTTCTGTATTGGGAGAAGTTGCAAGTTGTACAAAATGCTATCCAAGTATGAAAGCAAATCCAATTAACGGTGAAACACAAACTATTCTTTTTAATGAATCCCCCCCCCGCTTATCAGGTGGCCCCAGCTGAAGGCTTCGCAGACCTGGCTTTCCAAGTGATGACGTCCCCTTCCAAGAACTACATCATGTTGGTGATCGCGCTGGCCGTGGGCGTGCTCTTCCTGGTGGGCTTGCTGTGTGGCCGCATCACTAAACGCGTGACCAGGGACCTGAAGAATAGGTAGAGCCTCCATCCCGAGCTTCTACATCTCAGACTCATAAATATATTGAAAAGAAAAAGACAAAAAAAAAAAAATAGACAAAGGTGGTTTAGATCATTTTTGACCACCGGTCTAACCCTGACCCTGAGCGTCCTGCTTTATAGACCCGGGACGCTGTACTGTAAGTGAACTCGTGGTGGGGTCAAGTGTCGCATTACGGGCTCGTTCTGCTCCTTGCTGCCCCCTGCTGAGACCGTCCCAGAATATACAGATCAAACCTCTACACACGAGCGCGCGTTCTGGGATGCTAATCTGTTTTTTTTGTTGTTGTTTTTGTTTTATTGAATGCTTGATTGACTCACTGTGCAAATGACATGCCATATTGGTGACAGATTCTGTCTGCTATTTTCTTCACTCCATTGCATAACACTCCCTTTTTTTTATTTTTTATTTTTTTCATTCTGAATTGTTGTAGATATCCAGTCATACAGATTTTTTTTTTAATGGTATAAAGATCAGGTTCTGTGGTCACAAATCAATGGATCTGAACAAATTAGGGCTGTTTATTAATTTTTTTTTTATTAATTTTTTTATGCATTAGTCTCTATGTTGTGAGATTAACACACACATGTTGGTTTGTTCATCTTTATCATTGATGTGTGTTACTGATGTACTTACCCAAGTAAGGAACTAACTTGAAGTACACTCTCGCTAGCGACACATACAGGCTAGGTATGTGTCGCTAGCGAGAATGTACTTCAACAATGGGACGCTAGGGGGCTTTGGATTTGCCAAAACCTTGGACTGGAAGTTAGAGATGCAGAAACTGGAAGAGTTCTAAGAATCACAGGACAGAAGTCTTAGTAAACAAGCCCTGATTCTAGAACTGCCCTCACAACCTTTTTTACATCTACAATTTCTCAGGTTCTACAGTTTATTTTTGATCAGATGCTCTCTGTGTCACAACCTGCAGGAAGTTTAAGGAATGCGAGTTAAATCATTTTAATTTGTGAAGACTTTAAAATTAATCGCAAGCGTTAAGGCGTTCATGCAAACAGCTAAAGTTTAAATATTTCATTCTAAAATGCATCCTGAAGATGAAGAGCGTGTTTGTAACTTTTGGAGTTGGACGTCGCATTATGATTCCTGTGATTAGTTACAAATAATTAAATAACCTTGAAGAATGAAGGAACACAATAGTAACATTAAGATGTTCTAGAATGGAGATCTGGGATTCTGCACAAGCTTAGAACAGAGGAACATGAAGTTTATACAGAGGAAAGTTTATGTAGTGGTACCTCGGCACACAAATTTTTACCTTAAGAACTGAAAATTCTGGAAGAAATTGGCCTCGACATGCAAAGCATTTTCAGCATACGAGCGACCGGACCGGACCGAACGCCGTCCAAGTTGTGCGTATGTCCAGGAGACGTCTGGGGAAATTTGTTTGCGCCAGAGGAAAGCCAAGTAAAGTGTTTTTTTTTTTTTTTTCTTCTTCATTTTTGTGATTTAGTGAAGACGTAGCACCACGGTTCCAGAGCGGATTAAATTCGTATGTTCGTAAGTTTTTCAACCAGTCTGCATTCTCACACTTATTGAGTCAAAATGTCAAGATTTGAGAGGAAACAGTTTCAAAAATTTTCTCCCGCTTTTGAGTCACTAGCGAGAGCGAGGCTCACTCCAGTTTGTGAACAAATTATTATTTTTTTTCAATCGACACATTTATCAAGCAAGATAAATTTTTCTTCTCCATTTTGAGGTGAGTTTGACCTAAAGTGTACCTGTATGTCCCACAGTACATCCGGAAGTGCTGAAACATGTCCCGGTGATCAGACATGTCAGTTTGTTTGATTTTTGCCTTATTCACATGACGCGGGTTATAAAATTAACTTCTCTGTGTGTAATTTATCAGAACATGGCCTTTTGTACCGACACTGAAAGCTGAGATTCTTTATTTCAGAATACAGGAGATGGCTGAAAGGGAACAGATTTAACTGGAGATTTTTCACTGAGATTCATTCACTTTGTTTCACCACAAATACACTATGGACAAAAGTTTTTGGCCAAAACTGCAGTGGCATTCTATCCAAATACACAGACTTCAATATGGAGTCAGTCCCCCTTTTAGCAGCTACAGTATAACGGCTTACGCTCTTTTTGGAAGGCTGTCCACAAGATGTTGGAGTGTTTCTGTGGGAGTTCGTGTCCATTCACTCTGTAGAGCATTTATGAGGTCAGGGCTCTGTGTTCGGGCCGGTCAAGTTCTTTCAGACCAAACTAATTAAACCATGTCTTTATAGTCCTTGGTTTGTCCACTGGCGCTCAGTCATGTTAAAATAGAAAAGGGCCTTCACCAAACCTTTGCCATAAAGTTGCATAGAAGCAGTGCATTATCCAAGATGCCTTGGTATTCTGAAGCATTAAGATTGCCCTTCACTGGGGATAAGGAGCCTGATTGATTGAAACACCTGAATTCAATAATAATAATACAGATTTGGCCAAATACTTTTGTCCATAAAGTGTACATGATGAACAAATGGAAAAGCGAGACGCTTTTTTGTCTTTAGGAGCCTCCATACTGTGTGTCTTGAGACTGCTAGTAAACCTCATTCTTTTCTGACTTTTCTTTTTTAAACTTTTCTTAACAACAGGAGTGAAAAGTAAAATCTTAAGAATATTAACACAGATTTTAGAGTTGACCGTTTGCTTCAGTGACTTCGCACACTCGAGCTGGGACGGACTGGGACGCTCAGGTCAGATCCATCGCTTGCTTTACTGTATGGGGTACGACTCTGATCTGATCTCTTCTACAAAAGCATTAACATCAATATATTTGTAATATCTTTTTTTTTTTTTTTTGGCTCCCCAACATTTATTCCCAGTGTTGTCTCAGACATTCCGTCCTCGCTGTATATTCACCGAACATCTAAAAAAGTGTTTTAGTTCCACTTAAACTCTACTTCACACTCGCACACACACACACACACACACACACTCCAATAGCCAATTACAGTATAATATTACAAAACCTTGAACTTGATAACGGTGGCCGCAGAGATTAAATGCAATGCGGTCAATCTTAGTTTTTTGTTCTTCACAGGATGTCTGTTGTGGATCTTTAAGTGGAAATCTTTGTTATGGATTTTGAATAAAGATTGAATTAGTAGGTTTTCAAATAAATAGGTAAAAACACTGGAAACACGGAGTAGCATGTGCAATAATAAGTACAAGACTAAGAAGTTTAGAGGATTTTACACGAACGCGTAACATCTTTTCCTTAATAAAGATAAATAAATATATGACATCATTGACGAGAGCAATGTGCACCGAAGTTGTACACACTTTCGCTACAGCCCTGTATTTCCGATCTCATGCACAGTAAAACACTCCTTTCCTGCTTTTTCTTGGGTTGCTGAGACACACTTTTTATTGCGTTATTATTTTCCTTTCTTTCATAACTAGCTAGACGCTTCTTTTATATAGAAATAAATACAAAAGTTTTTTCTTTGTTTTTTGGACAATGATGGTATTCTGTAAATAATAAAGCTAGTCCCTTTTTTTAATGTAGGTTTGGATCAAGTCTTCTGACTGTACATGCCTATATTTTGTAGATAAATGTCCTCGCTGAATTGTAAATACAAGTCATGATTGTATGATGAGAGATTTTTTTTTTGGGTGGGGGTTGATTTGTTTGTTTGCCCTCTAATAATAATCGACATTACTTTCTTAGTCTAAACTGATTCTATTATTTAGTCTTTTACCTTTTTTCTTAAAAATTTTTTTCCTCCTCAAACCTGGGCAGATGGACTTGTGAGACAGATGCACTTTTGTTTAGTTTGCAAATCTGAAGTGCAATGACTGATGGACTTTATTGTGTAATGGATAAGAATGTGATGGAAGTAATAAAAGATGCAGAAGGGCACAGACTCGAGAACCCAAGATGGAAACCCTGCTTTTTTTTTTTTTTCTTTTTAAACAATGTAAACCAAATTTCTTTCTTTCTTTTTTTTGTACTGTCTGTAGGTTATTCTTCAGAATTGCATAAAACATGGACTAAAACCATCTTGTAAAAAGCTCTGACTGATTATATTTACAGCCCTGCAATCCGGAGATGTAAGAAAAACAGAAAAAAAGGTGGATTTTTTTTTTTTTTTTATGTCTGTACAGATTCTGATTGAGTTTAATAAGACTATATTAAGATTTTCTTATTCGTGGTCTCTTTTTTTTTTTTTTTTTTTTTTTATTTAATTAAAAAAAATTTTTGTTACATTCACTAATTGTAAACATGATCCCATGTGGAAACGAGATGATGGTGGTGGTCATGGTATATGGCCAACTTCATAATTAATGGCACCTTTTGAGAAGATAAAACTTGTTGTCCAGTGCTGGGTCAGATTTTCCATAAAAGCGTTGTTATAGAATATTTTAACAGATGTTGGTGTATATGGTTTAAATATCAATAAATAAATATAAAATTAATAGATTTTACAATGCTAACATTACAACAAGAAAATACCTGGACATTCAGTTGAATGAATGTTTAAAGATGGTGCTAACTGAAAAATTGGCATCATTATATTACCTGGATTTTATCCAGATTTTATTAAAGCTGCCTTGTCCTCTAGAAGATCTTTAAAATAAAAATTTTTTTTTAAAAATCACCCATTGAGATGGACTAAATATAGACTGGCTTTTGGCTTTTTTTGAGGTGAATTCCAACAAGAGGACATGAGCAGTGTGATGTTTTTTTTTTTTTTTTTCCCCTTACTGAGGGAGAAATCACAAGCTAACTTATGGTCAGTGGAATAAGTGCATCCTTTTCAACCTGTTTAAAGAGTCGACACAACCATTTATTTAATTTTGATGTAATTAATATTAACGTGCATTATACTCTTATTTATTCAAATCAAATCCTCCATTTTTTTTTTTGTCCTGATGTACATTTTAGTACCAACAATCAAAAAAAGAAAAGAAAAAAAAAACTTTGTTTAACTGTCTGTCATTTCGAACCATTAAAGCCTCTGATCTCTCTGAAGCACAAGACATTCCCAGCCAGTCCATAAAAATCGCAAGAGTTTCTGAAATCCTCAAACCGGCCCATTTGACAGCAAGAAGAAGAAGCGCTCGTCACAGAGGTGTTAACTTTCCACACCTTCCAGCCTTTTAGGAGGCTGCAGTCAGAGTGCAGGGGTGGGGTCGGCGTCGCAAAGGCCCAACTCAAAGGTGGAAGGTCGACTGGGTTGGGGTTTGAACTCCTGACAACCATGCCAGGATCAGAGAGATCACATTTTTCCACCATGTGGAAACAGATTCGATGTAAACAGTAACTGAAGCTCTTGGCCTGTATCTGTGTGATTTGATGTATTTTGCCACATGATGGACGGATTTGGTGATAGCATTAATGGATGGGTGTTCCTAACAGTGACAGGTGAGTCGCAACGGCCAGGCTTATCAGAGTAAACCAGTTAACCCAGTAAATAAGATAAGCTGCAGTATGTGTGTGTGTATGCATGTGTGCATATGTATATTTATCGTACATTTGATATATTCACCAGTTTTCCCTCCACAAGGAGGATACATCAAGCCACAGAAGATTATTGCTGAAATGACTGGCTGTGCGGAGTACTGTTTGTTTCGAAGTGTTTTTCATCTAAAGTTGACCTAGAATGCAAAAGTGTGGTAGGAACATGTGCTCAAGCAACAAGGAAGACTGTATTTGTAAGAAGATTGTCAAGCAAATCCGATTCAAGACATTGGGAGAACTTTACAAGGAGTGGAGTGAGGCTGGAGTCGGTGCATCAAATGCCACCATGCACTGATGAAACTGTTAGATTCCTAGTATGAAGCCATTCCTGAACCTGAGACAACATCAGAAGAGGCTTAGTTGGGCTAAGGAGAGAACCACTGCTCAGTGGTCCAAACTGCTCATTTTCAAGTCAATTTAGCATTTCATTTAGAAATCAAGCTCCCAAAGAGGAGAGTCACAGAATCCATGTTGTGTGAAGTTTCCACAGTCGCTGATGTGAGGTGTCATCATCTGTTGATTTCTTTTTCCGTGCAGGACCTGGGCCCCAGCCCACAGTGCCAAAACTATCACTGATAGTTTACTGAGCGTGATATTACCCACCCTGAACCCTATAGAAAATCTCTGGGCTATTGTATAAGAGGAAGATGAGAAACGCCCGATCAAACAATACAGACAAGCTGAAGGCTGCCATCAAAGCAGCCTGGTTTTAAATAACGCATCAACATTACCACAGGCTGATCATGTCCATGCCATGTGATCTGGTATCAAGGTGTAAGTATCAGATCCCTTAAATCATGTAAGTTGTCAGGTGAGGCCTTTATGGATTAGACTTGTTTGTTCAGCACTGCCCAGAGAAAGTCTTGTGTGTGTGTGTGCGCGCCTGGGGTTGCAATGGTGAATCTTGGTCTGCAACAATTCAATTCAATTCATTTTTATTTGTATGGCGCTTTTAACAATCGACAATGTCGCAAAGCAGCTTTACACAATCAAAAGAATTATTTCAGTTTGTATGAAATCTTAATGTGTATGAATAAAAAAATGATACGACTGTCCCTGATGAGCAAGCCGAGGACAGCAACGACAGTGGCAAGGAAAACCTCCATGAGATGGCAGTAGAAAGAAACCTGGAGAGGAACCAGCGTCAACAGGGAACCCGTCCTCATCTGGGTGATAACGGATAGCAGGGACTGAGGTAGTTCAGTATAACAGTTGATGTGTTTAAGTTAATATGGAATCCAGTTTGTTATTGGAGGCTCGGGTAGACTGTAGGAAACTCTAATCCTGAACTATCGAGCGACTGGAGTCACAAGTCCTCAGAGAACAGCTGTCTGCATCAGCCGAGGACAGGACCGTCTTTGTGGTAAAGTGCGACCGTCCCCAGTCACCACACACATCCCAAGCAGACCACACGGGGCATCCATGTGACGAAGCCAGGAAGCGGGACACCAGGACGAGTCAGACAGGTCCAGGGGGCAGAGGGGGTCTGGATCACTGGCAGCTCAGGAATGACATGTATGACAGAGAGACAGGGGGAGAGAGAGCAGAAGAGGAGAGATAACAGTTAGGTCTGGTCACAGTCACACAATGTATAAGGTGAATATATATTTAGTGC
>JAOVVB010000037.1:34674258-34686153 GCA_028570985.1 Heterobranchus longifilis | reverse complement strand
ATACTGCAGGCACAGCAAGAGGGAAATTACATCTGTGTGTGTGTGTGTGTGTGTGTGTGTGTTTGTAAATCCCTGGTGTTTGGGTGTTTGCTGGACCAGGAATAATTTCCCTAACCTTAAAAAAAAAAAAATCATCATATCACATCATCAAGTCTTACTCACTTCCTGAGCCAGAAAAGCACAAGACTACGCCATATTTCTGTTTAATATCACGTTCTCCTGCCTGTCGTCTAGGTTTAAAGAAACCAGAAACTATTGTTACACACACTGTGTCTGTTACTGTGCAGGTTTCGCTGTCGTTTTTTTCTTTGGTGCTAATTTATGGCTGATGTCCAAGTTTGAAATGCAAAACACATATTTTTCCAACCTTATCCAGATGTTTGTTATATTAAATAAAATTTTTAAAAGGCAAAATGTTAACAAGTACAGTTACAGTTCAACACCAGTGAACATGTTTTTTCCATTTATTTAGCATACTACTCCTGAACCGCTCCATTTCTGTTTCTACGATTGTTAGTATTTTTATCCCTGGCCACATGTAGTCCCTGCATAAGAAATGGAAGTATATTTTTATAATTTTTTATAATTTTTTGGTACTATAAGGCATTCCACCATTTGCAGACAGTTTGTTCTTGATGAAACATGATTCTATGAGAACTGCTGCACATTTCATTCCTGGGTTTCTGATGATGGGAATGACAAAAATACCTCCTTGACTTGACTAGTGGGTTGAATTACAGGCTTTTATTAATCTAATGCTTTTCCGCCGATGTAGAACATTCATGAATAATTGTTGCTTTGTTTTTCGACTCAAACCAAGCACATGTGAGTGCATAGTTGAAATATTTAAAAGATGTCGAAATGTGTAACAAAGCTATAATTATCATTCCCTGTACTGCTGTGCTAACCTGTCCTGTTAGTGTTTGACTTGAGAACTGACAGTGTTTGTGTAGTGTATAAACAGTGGGGACGGGAATCGGCAGGTGGCAGCCGATACGATACGATACCGACGATGTAATTTGCCGATTCGATTCACGATTTTATAAATATCGCGATGCGATATTTTATTACAATTCTAAACAAACTTTCAAACACATTTGTTTTTGTTTTTCTAAACAAATAATTTGCACCTACTGCCCACAATGCTATGCTGTGTGAATTGTTTAGAGTGCACCACCTGCAGGATGGTAGAGGCATGGCAACATATTACTGCCTCAAAATCAAACATATATACATTTAAAATTAATTCTGGTTCATCACTGAATCAGTTTTTGTCCCCCATCTGTAATACACAGTAGTAGTTTTGGGATGTTTATAAAGTCAAATATCTATAGATGGGTACTGAAGCAAGAGGAAAACAATGTTAGCTTTTTATTTATGTATTTACTTTCTTACTTATTCATCATGGTTTGGGCAAGAGTTCACAGGAGTGGTTTAATAAGGGTGAAAATTATGCAGATAATAACAATGTGGCACAACCACAGACTCCTCGACCACCACCATCATCCTCAAGAGCGGTGTTCTTCCTAACAGACGCCGTGGTGAAGCCTGCTGATCTAACACCTCTGCTGATCTAACATGTTATTTATTTATTTATTTTTGTTCATTCATTTGTCCCACACCTCCATGCGTCATTGTCGTGTCTGAGATCGGCTGACACCTCAGCGGGGTGCCCATGTTCCCGTGTGCCACCGTTCGCATCACACAGAGATAAAAGTTCAAGATGGTAGTTTATACACTCCCACGTATTCAACATAATGGTGGTGGATAAATTGTTTAACATTATGTATATGGAATATTACAACGGATATAAAATAAAACGATGCGTTAATTTCAGTTTGTGCAAAAGTGCAGCATTTTTTAGGTTGACTTTTGAGTTTCGACGCTCGTACCAGGACGCTCCCGAGGTCACAGACCCTACCTGAGGTTATTTTGTGGAGTTGTGTAGCTTCTGAAATAGATCTCAACGTGATTTATTTATTTTTAATAAAAAATAAATAAATAATAATAAAAAAAAAATGACAGTGTAATTACTACTATAATATTTAAATGCTCTAAATATATAACTAAATAACACTAACACTGTAAACAATTAAAAAGTACTGTATAAGAATATAAGTATTATATTCTGTCCCTCCTTCTTTAATTTAGCTTAGTGATTGATATTTAGATATTTGTATAAATTATAATATGTGTTATAACACTGTGTAATTAAGCACACATTAAGCAATCTCTATAAATTATTATTATAAAAAAAATTCTAATAATAATAATAAAATCGTTATGGGTGTCAAAGTTCTTAATAGAAATGAATAGAAATGAAATAGAGTTTACTTTAAAAAAAAAAAACACTTTACTGAAGTGTGTTTGTGTGTGTTTTTACTGCTGCAGGTCTTATTGTGCACCTCCCTGATGTTCACACTCTAAGCGTAGTGCACTCCTGAGCAGTGTGTTCCGATGGAAGTGCACTTGGAAGTGTGTGTAACAGCTCAGTCGTTATTGTGTTTGTGGAGAGTATGTGTGTGTGTGTGTGTGTGTGTGTGTGCACGCATGCGTACACCACCGCTTTCTCTGCTTATCATAACAATGGCTGCGGTTATACACACACACACACACACACACTCATTCTCTCTCTCTCACTCTCTCTCTCCGTCACTCTGTTGTCACACCACACACAGTCCATGGGGCCCCGCTTCTGAGCTTGTGTCCCACTGCGTGTGTGCGTGCCTGCAAGTGTGTGTGTGTGTGTTACATTACACCGCACGCTGTCTACACACGTTTAATAAAGACGGACGCATAACAGAAACGTTTCACTGATTGAGTCTCTCAATTCTCATCAGATTCCTCAGCAAATATTGAGTCACACTGTGCTCTCGGAATAAAAGCGTGGCGAGGAAAGAGTGTGTGTTTGTGTGGGTGTGTGTGTGTGTGTGTGTGTGTGTTAGCTGTGGCTCTGTGAGGTTTAAATAGAATTCGAAGCTTATCACAGAAGCAGGAGCTCGAGTCAAACAAGGGTCAGGACTGCAGTGTGTGGAGCGAGGGAGAATTTTAAAGATGAGTCTTCGAGGGGCTAAAGTGCGCACGAAACACACACACACACACACACACACACACACACTTATAAATAACACTTTAATATTGGATTTAAATCATGTGCTGGTGAGATTGTAACCTAATAATAAACCCTGAAAATAGCATTAAGTATTCTGGATTCCTCAGTAAGTACAGTTAATCATGTCGGTTAGTGTCTTATACTGAATATTAAATAGTCATTGTTTAAAGCTAAACTCTTTATTATAGATCATAAGGGTATGTCATGTTAATATATTAAAAATTAAAATGCTAGAATGTTTGCTAGTTGGTGTAGAGCTTTATTACAGGTTTAGTAATATATTTGTTAAAAGGCAGAAATGTTTATTCCCGGAAATGTATTCACAAAATATTCTTCGTGCTAAATGTTCAACACTCTACTGAATATTAAACATTAGGATCGCACGCATGACAGGCGAAAATATATCCTATACAGGATAATATTGATGCATAAGTAGCTAGAAATGATGATTTCTTTGGAATCCTCGCGTGATTAAACGATGAGAGGTGAAGAATTTTAAGCTTTAACGGTACACCTGCCTAATCTGTGCAACCCGACCTGTTCTTTTTTTTTTTCTTCTTCTTTTTTTTCTCCTCCAAAATGTACGTCAGTATTTCTTGCCCAAGGAGTCGTAACAAAGGTCTGGTGTTTACTGTAAATCTGGCGTTTGTGTCGAGAGCCTGTCATGTCTGAACACGAGGACCAAAGAAGCGACCTGAGCGCAATCCACATGTGAGTACACGGTTATTAAGCCTGAATGCACAGTCGAGCAGCAATATGGTCGAAGCTGCGAGATTACAGATGATCACAGGAGCGGATAAGCGAAGAATACATCCAGCCCCGAAGGAGCTGCGAGCTCACAAAGTTGCTGGCTTTTAAAAAAACACACCAGTGGAGAATGCTTAAAGCCACTCTCACCAGTGCTGCCTCCGCTTCTGTCTCGAGCTACAAATTAACCCCAGAGCAGAGTGAAGGAAAGAGACGAAAGCAGGCATGATGCAAAACGTATATCAGCTGTGAAATACGGACGCCGAGCAAACCGGAAGCCTCACAACTGAAAGGACGGCAGGACGGCAGGACCGGGAGCATCAAGCAGTTCCGAGCCAAAAGGTGGAACGGTATTGACACGCCAAGTCACGTCACTTGACCCGAATCCCATTTTCTATCCATTTCATTTACTGATGACAAGACGGAGCAATAAAATTGCTCACACACGTCCACACACGTGCACGCACAAAAACCAACTGTACGGACGCACAGCATGAGGGTCATACACTGTACTTTAAATCCACTGTAAAAGATTTGTATCTGAATGCCAAAACACGATCATTTTATTTATTGTTTGTTGATTTCTTAGGATTCATTACATCGGGAATAAAAAAAATCCTTGGACTTTATAGAAACACGGAATTGTTGATGGTCTAATGATAAAGAGCTGATATGCATATATTCTGATTTATGGCTCTGAGCTTTGTAGACTGATTAGTGTTCAATCAACTTTATGACAACAAAAATAAAGACAGCTTGTTAGTCCGGGTGCACAGAGACAGAGACTGTATACGTAAATCAATGCAATCATGTTTTTCATTCCTTAAATGCATGAATAAATCATGTGACCACCCAGAATGATACGATACCATCACAATACCCGGGTTAAACAATACAAAATAACTTAAAAGGCATTGAAGTACAAAATGTAACTTATAATCAAATAAAACTTAAAAACCAAAATTTTTACCAAGTAGCAGGTATCTCTGGTATGTTATTCACCGTAATAATTTCTATCAGTAGAAATAAACTTTGCTTTTACGTGCAAAAACCAATGTCTGAATAGACAAGAGCGCCACCTGTAGGATTGTACAGGAACAATGACGTTTCTTCGCTTTAAATGCAAATACATATGAACATGAAATGGATTTCTAGTATACTGCAAAAGAACATTTATCTTTTCTAAGAAATGTCTAGACAGTGACTGGTATTTTAATCAGTGCTTAACTACTGTTTCTTACATGCTGTAGAGTGTTGTGTAACGGTAATAAAGAATATATAAATATATTTATAAATGTCCCGATTTTATATTATATATATTTTTTCTTACAATTTTAAGCAAACTTAATTCACATAATTCATTCTCTCCTACCACACAGGACGCTGTGCGGCTGAAAAATAAGTAAATAGTTTAGAGCGCACCACCTGTAGGATCATAGAGGATTTGCCTCCTCAAAAGCAAACGCATGTAAATAAAAATTCTGTTTAAAAAATGATTTTGTGGTGATACATGATTCGCATGTACATGATACATGATTTTTTTCCCCGTGTTTTCCGATTATAACGTTATATGCCGTCACTAAGTTGTTGTTGTTGTTGCATTTGGTTCTCATATTACTGTTCCATGGTGTTGGTGTTTGTTGAAATGGTGTGGTGTAATGTAGTTAATACCATGCACAAAGATAGTCTCTTTGATGACGGGACAAAATCTCAGACAAATGCTCCGCTCAGAGTTTTCAGGAAACTGTGTCGGTGCGGTGCGCACGGTGCGACACTAGAGGAGTAAAAGACATTGTGGAAAAAGTTCCTTCATTTCAATGGATCCAATTAAAGAACTCAAGCCTTTGATGGTTTATTTGACTTTACAAAGTGTGGAAGCATGAGACAGGAGGAACTTTAACAAAATGAAAGAGCTGCTAACTAAGTATATATTTATATAGCTGTTATTATATATATATATATAATTTATATAGTTAGCTATAACTCACGTTAAAGTTTTTTGCTTTGGCATTTTCTTAACCTCGCTTGATGTGCTTAAAGTTAGTAATACAATACAAGATCAAAAATGCAAGGTTGTATTTCACTTGGCCAATACAATAATAGAAAAAGGACCAAAAAAAAAAAAAAAAAACTCTTCCCTCTGAAATCACTCCAAGGTTGTATTGACTTGCCCTCTTGTACTTCATGTATTTCCTCTTTCTCTTGTTGGAGTTTCGGAAAATGCCAACATTATCAGTATAGCTATGTTTACTGCAAAGATTTGGGTTCTGCTCCATTTTTTTTTTACATCATACTTGCAATTTTCTGGATTTCGTTTTTCTTTTATATCGATCTGATTCCTGAATAAGAACTTAGAAAGAACGAATTAAAGTACTTAAACCAGGACAGCTTCGGACACAGAGTCTCCTCTTATCCTCATGCTCTCATTTCCCGTTTCAGTCCTTTTGACCCTTCGTGTTCATATTTGGGCGTGTCTTCCAAGAAACACGGCAGCTTTCCATTTTCAGGTCTCGTCCCTTGTTTGGCCCTTTAATGTCTAAAATCTAGAATTACAATCTTTTTGTTGTTACAAATGGAGTAAAAGCTTTTTTTTTCTCTATAGTCCCAGCTATTCTCTCTCTCTCTCTCTCTCTCTCTCTCTCTCTGGTCTCTTTCACTTTTTTTGAAGTCTCTTTTGTCTTCTGGATGGACTTAGTGTTTCTAATGGAAATGGTGCATTAAATCAGAGATCAAAGGCAAGCGTGAAGCAGAGGGGCAGCTGTCCAAACAGACAGGGGGATGGAGGGCATAGGGGTTACTAACACTTGAGTATACACTGGCTGCTACAGGTATTAATATTGATTGTAGCTCATTTCTGAAACATGACATGGCAGCAGGATTTGTACTTCTGCCTATTTTGTTAACGTTAAACAAATACAATCGTTGTACGATCGTTTCATGCCCGTGCATGCTTCAAATTCGGTCGTTATGAACAAGAGAGAGAGAGAGAGAGAGAGGCTTAGGATTATGAACATGTCTGTTTGCAAATCAGTACTGCTTCTCATGCATACGGAGAGAATCATTGACATTCGCATCGCTCACGATTAATATCTGCGTGGCATGTTCCACGTGAGCATTCAGCTTCGCTACTGGGAAACTGCATGTTTTGCCTCGTGAAGCCACTTTATCGAGGAATGGATTGAGCTTCAGTCGGCTAACACATCCGTAGCACAGTGCTAGCATCCTGCTCCCGCTTCCAGTAAGTTGCTTAGCATTTAAACTATTGATTTTCCTATAAGCACTTTAACCCTCTCCAGCAGCCAGGATCAGAAGGAGCTCAATATAACCCTCTGAATCTCAGCACAATCTGCAGTTTTACTGCAGGGTTGAGCAACTACCCTTACGTTCGTGTGTGTGTGTGTGTGTGTGTGTGTGTGAGTGCGTGAGAGTGTGTATACACACAAATGAACATGCATTAATAAAAGTACCCACAGACTTCTACATCAACATGCACGTTAACTTTCACTGTAAAACCAAGAGCCTGAGAAAAAAAAAAAACATGTTTCAGAATACAGTTCAAAAAAATGTCTTCGGTTGTCCTTAAAAGGGTCTATGCAGAATCATAGAACAGGGTTTGAGCTGTTTTTTTTTTTTTTTTTTATCAGACCTAGAGAACTTTTGCAAAAGCTTTTTTTTTTTTTTTTAATAAAACACTAGTTTGTAAGAATGTCCTAATTACTGTAATTAGGGTTGCTACAACATTCAAATCCGGTTAATGTAAACAAAAGGCTTCTTTAAAGGGCTCACATTTTACTATTTCTTTAACAAGTTCACACAGGTCTCAGAGCTTCCACAAAATGTGTTTGCGTGTGTGTTAATGCTGACTTTATTTCGTTCCTCCTCCTACAAATGAACTGTTTCATTGTCTATTTAAATAAGCTAAAAAGAGGGAGGGGCTTTTCTTATATGAGGTCACAAAACCAGGTTTGGTTAAGCCTTGGGCAATACAAAAATAGAAAAGGGATAAAAAAAAACAGGGCATTTTTTTTGCACACATATATTGGAGAGCCATGTGAGTGTCCAAATTTTTTTTTTTGCATAATAGGTCTTCTTTAAAGGGTACATTTGGATAATTAAGGGTACTACACTTCATTCTAAGGTTTTAAATAAAAAACTTTATGGATTCCTCTGGAGGATAAAAAGGAAACTTTAAGAATTGTACTTTTTTTTTTAAGATGAACCCCTTTTCTGTGTTTCCTAAAAGGCAACTCACTGAAGGTGGCAGATGTAAGGGAATTGACAGGCAGAGGTATTCGGTGAAGAGATTTGAGCAATTCCAAGAAACTTTCCTCATGCAATATTCAGCTTTCAGATATGCAGCTTTGCAAAGAGCTATTGATTGCAGTATAGTGTTTTGTGTCTCCTTGATCACTGGTATGCTCTCTCTCTCTCTCTCTCTCTCTCTCTCTATCTCTGTCCATATACAGTGACTATGTCACATTTTCTGTTATAGGAAGACCCCTGATTTTACACATCAGCTTTTGTTAAAATAACATACATTTTGTGTATAGCATGTTTACATCTAAAGTGGTCCTCACATAAATGTTATTTTTGTGTCAATACTAAAAGCGGTTACTGTAACTCAAGCATCTTCGCCTCTCTTTCTCTCTGTATAGGTCAGGCTGGGATGAGAATGTCCAGTAACTGGAAGGATGGAGTGCTGTGACTCTGTCTCAGAAGACGGAGCCTCTGGCCCTTGTGTAAACCAGCCTCCAGGGATCTGCAGCCCACCATCCTCCATGCTACTACTCCTACAGAGAGAGAACACCTCTCTTCTGAACTCAGCCAGCCCACCCAGCCAGGGTGAACCCGAGTGGGGGAAAGAAGCGACGGGGCAAAGCAAGGGAGAAAGGCGGGCTCTTGCAGATGGATACGAAGAGGAAGAGGGGATCGCTAAAAAACAGGTTGATGCTTGTCCTGTGGGTGACTTTTTCGAGCGAAGAGAAGATATAAAAGGCGAACATGATGAGGGGGGTGATGAAACTGATGAGGTAGAATGCCAGATCATCTACCAGGCTGATGGGTCCGCTTGTATCCTAGAGAGCCAAAGTCAGCTGCCATGTAATGGGGTTCTATCCTCATCTCGTCCATCTTTTGTTAGCTCATGCCATTACTCTTCTTCCCAAAGCTCTACTTTAAAAAGCTTCCATGTCTTCCACCCTAAGAACTGGTGCCACCTGTCTAGTGATATTCGCGCTTTGCTGACCTGCCAATCCAAAGATAGAGCTCCTTCCAGAACGGGTTCTTTTGGAGCAGAGCTAGCACTGCTTGGCAAAGAACAACCTGTCCTGGTGTGCTTTCTGTGTCGTCTGTCATTCAGTCGTGTGCATGCTTTTAGAGGTCATGTTTCACAGCTGCATGGTATCATGGTTACTCCGGAGGAACAGCAGTTGCTTTTGCTCCAGCACACCTGTGCCATCTTGCAGCCTGTAGGCCCCAGTAACCTCCCACTCCTAAGCTTCCTAGAACCAAAAACTAGCAACGTGCCAACCCAATTAACAACCACAGCTTTAGGGCGCAACAAGGTGGCCATGCAAAGTCAGGAGGACAGGGAGCACCTCCAGATCTCTGAGCCAGGACTTCCTCTTCAGCCCTCTCTACCCAGAGTCCCCCTTCCTACCTCAGTGCTGAGCCCTGCCAAAGACCCTTCAACCCTGGGCAGAGAGGGCCCACAGAGGAGCAGTGATGATGGTGGAGGTAGCAGAGAAGGAGAGGAGAGGTTGAGTTCAGAGGTAGTTTCCACTGCAGAGGAAGTTGTGAGCGGTATTAGCAGCAGTGGTAGACAAGGGCACATTACTGAACCGGCTCTTTCAAACCAAAGCAATCCCAAATCTCCCAACTCTGTCACAGTAGCAACCAGCTTTATGAACAACACCAAATCTCTCACAGACTCTGAGTTAGAGTGTGGAACAAGCTTTAACTGCCACGGCCCTGCTGCGGTATCCTCTACTGTGCATACCTCGTCCACAGTCGCTACTCCAAAAGAACTTTCAAACCTAGAGAGTGCGATGGAAACAGAACCAAATAACCTGTCAGAGAAGGGTGGTGCCATGGCAAAAGAACCAAATGGCAAGCTGTGCAATGACAACACGCCAGATGTCACTAACTCTAACCTACCTAGTAACCATAGCAACTGTCAGTCACCCACGGTCACCCCACCTCTGTCCCAGACTACCAAATCTCAGCTCGAGGAAGGACAGGTGGAATTTGGGTCTAGAGGAAATCTATTAGCTGGGTGTGAACAAGACTTTATTGTTGGGCGGGACAACAGCCAGGGATCTTCTTATTCTTTTGCTGGCCAAGTGAATATGACACACTCACGCAACTCCTGCAAGACACTGAAGTGCCCCAAATGCAATTGGCACTATAAGTACCAGCAGACCCTTGAGGCTCATATGAAAGAGAAACACCCTGACTCTGACGATGGACTGTGTCCATATTGTGCTAGTGGGCAAAACCACCCTCGTCTGGCTAGAGGGGAGACTTACACCTGCGGGTACAAGCCTTTTCGTTGCCAGGTGTGCCAGTATTCCACCACCACCAAAGGCAACCTGAGCATCCACATGCAGTCAGATAAACACCTCAACAACATGCAGAATCTTCAGTCACAGACACGTCCTGATGCTCCAGCGGTCCAGCCTAGCCCCATGACTCACACGCACTCTACACCGTCCCCTTCCCCGTCTCCTAAAGTGCAGGGACGTGCATCATGGCGGTGTGAAGTATGCGACTACGAAACCAATGTAGCTAGGAACCTTCGCATACACATGACCAGTGAGAAGCACACACACAACATGCTCCTTTTGCAGCAGAACCTGGCTCATATGCAGCGTCAGCACCGGCAAAATGCTGCAGAGCTCTACCCATACTGCCAGCCTCAAACCAGGCTTCCCGACCCCACCAGCATGATACAACCAGGTGGAGAAACCATGCAGGAGTCTCCTCGGAAGTCAGCAGACGAAGAACCCCCAGAGGCACTTTTTGAATGTGCACTATGTGGTCATTTTTCCTCAGACAGCTTGGTTGCTCTTAGTCAGCACCTGGCCATGCAACGCTCGCTTCCTGATGCTGACTGGAGAGGCACGACCGGTGATGCCCACCTTTGTCGGCTATGTCATTACGCCACGCCTCTGAGAGCCAACTTCCAGCTGCATTGCCAAACAGACAAACATCTGCAGCGCTACCAACTAGCAGCACACCTTCAAGAAGCCAGCAGACGCCATGGAAGCCCCGAAGAAGAGGAGGAGTGGATGCTCAGGTGTGTCGCCGCGGGTGTCCAGGTGCAACTGAGATGTAACGCATGTTGTTACGAGGCCAATAGCTTGGAGAAGCTGAAACTGCACACAATGAACTCGAGACACAAGGCCAGCTTAAGACTATACAAGGTAAATTCTTCTCAAGTCTTTAAACCGTGACCGTGTTTGTAGTTGACTATTAAAAAAAAATCAAATACCTTAAATGGTCGTTCTGCTTGTCCCGATGCGGAAATCTTCAAGGGTTATATGTAGAACCAGGCAACAAAAGTTTTAACAAAAGCTTTCAAGTATAAACATGTTTAGAATTTAGAAAGTTTACACCATTAACTGTCCTTGTTGAAGCTTATTTCTAAGAGTGTATGTCTAAACACTTTGATTGCAATTTTTCTTCTTTCAGGATGTGAATACTTAACGTTGATAAGCTAACTGGTTCTAGAAAGTATTTGTTTGTTTCTTCACTCTTGTACTGAGCTTGCTGTCTTCTATTTAAGGCTTATTTATCAGAAAAGTCAATAAGGCTTTTTATATTTTACTGTTTCTATAGAAACAGCTAATTTACCGGAGGCAGCATTTAGCAGATTCCCTTATTCAGAGCGACTTTTTTTTATATCCTTGTGAACATACACTACCATTCAAAAGTTTGGGGTCACTTTCTAACTCCATCATCGTTCCTGATTTTTATTTCTTTCTACATTGTAAAGGAATGCTGAAGGCGTCCAAAAAATGCATTAATCTCCTTTG
>JAOVVB010000037.1:34650829-34661338 GCA_028570985.1 Heterobranchus longifilis | reverse complement strand
GTATTTAAAAAAAGGACTACATGATGGTTTCTGAGGGGTGCTGAAGAAAAAAAAAAAAAAAGGAGGAAATAGAAAAAATAGGGTAATGAAAATAATTGAGCTTCATTAGTCCTGATCCAGTGCTAGGTGGTTCTTGTTACGAACTGTGCTCCCCAATTATGCGCTTTAAATTAAATGTGACCTTGAGAAGGTTTGTGTGCTTGGCTTCTATCCTCTAATGAAGCATCTTGCTGAAATGGTGGGCTTTGTGATGATAATGGCAGCCATTTTGTTTTGTTGTGTGCCTCCCTAGCTCTCAGGCTGAATTTCCCTCTACCTCACAGATGCATTGATTTCGGCGTTTTAAAGCCGAGGGGGTAAATGATAGGCCTATTTGGACTAGAGATGTCTAAAGGCATTGTTGTATGCTAGGAAGGGCTTCCTAGTACACTTAACCTGTGAACTCTGTTAAGTGTTGCTCTCGTGACCACAGGTCTATTGTGATGTCTAATTGCGGGTGTTTTTTTTTGTTTTTTTTTCACTGCACATTCAAAAACAAGACCTGGTCCAAATGAAAGCGAACAGAATAGGGGTTATAGATCAATTTCTGTTAACTCGAGGGACTGGAACGGTGACCGTTATGACAATAGAAAACAATGGGGCTACGATTACAGCGTGAGATGTGTAACAGCATCGATAAGTTTTCTGTGTGCTGGAATACCCATTGGATATGTTTAGATTTTTTTTGGTTTAGTTTTACTCCATCTTATTCACCGATTTTGTTTCTCCAATCATCAATGAACAATTCGGCTAACTCCACCTTTGCGTACCGCCATCGTCGCCGTCTATACCAATCCATCGCAGGGCACACGCACATACACACTCACATTCATACACTACGGGCAGTTTGGAAATGTCAGTTGGCCTAATTTGCTTGTCTTTGGACTGTGGGAGGAAACTGGAATACCCAGAGGAAACCCACCAAGCACGGAGAGAACATGCACTTCCGGACCCTGGAGGTGCAAGGCGACAGTGATAACCACTAAGCCACCGTTATAAAAAATATAAAATGATAAAAAATGTCCTTGTGCATAAAGGAACTACACATAAAATCTCTTACATATGGTATAACTTAAATAGTTTACTGGTATAGCTTCCTGAACTATAAAAAAAAATTACTAGTGTGGTTAGTCAAAATTGATTTAGGTTTAATCCCGGATATTAAATGTCACGTACGTTTGGTACTGTACCTGTTATATATGATAACGTTACATATAGTAATGGGAGTTCCATAATTGATTGTCGGTTTAATACAGTTGATGATCGATTAATAATCAGTTTAACCGCACAGCGCAATGCGTCTTGCACTTTCTGAAAATCAATCTCACCGTCCACTATTACTACGCCCGGAAAACATTACTCAAACCTGCATCATCTAGGATCACTCCCCTAAGCGTCTATTACTCAATATATTAACGTTACAAACATGACACAGCTATCAAATTCAGAAGTACCGTGTTTTAAACCACAGTGTTGTGAGCATTCACATTTATCAGCACTAAACGCACCGACTTCCACAGACTTTGTGTGTTTCCACTTAACCGCTTTGTAGCGATTAAAATCAGTTGGCATTTTTCATCATCAATCATTTGAAATGCACAAGGAATGGACTGATTATCAGCTATAATGATCATCCTATCAATAGTTACTTACATACGTAATAAGAGTTGCAGCATTTGGTTCTATATAAAGAGACATAAAGCAACAGACTAAACAGAACGTCAGACACAAGGACTAAAGATTGCTGTTTTGTACAAAAAACTGTCTAGCATTTTTCCTACTGTAGACTACATCTTTAACCACATGCTATCATTCACTCAATGGCATGCCAATTAAATCAAGACGATACTGTCTGGCTTCCTACAATGCAGCAGAGACTATTGCACAGCAATTTCAGTAGTATTGTAAGCCTTTTGTTGGGTACATTTGGTACCATGATGAGCAGAGTAAGCAAGCCTTATTCTATAAGTAATGAAATGAATGATTACATTTTGTTACTGTATCACGCAGGTTTCTTTTCTAGATGATTTTTTTTTTTTTTATTGAAGGTTTTATGGAATTGTTAAGTGATCTCTTACAGTACAGTCTTATGGATAGAAGTTTTCCTGTTCTTAAAGAAGTAAAAGCATAGTTACATGGTTTATAAATCACAGGTAAGGATCTGAGTGCCTGGAAAAGCATTTAAGATTTTTTCTTCTCTGTCTTTTTCAGGTGATTGCTTCAGATGTGCTGCCGGAGAAGATGTTCCTACACGTGCCAGACTCTAATACCCAGCAGACCAAGGCAGATTCCAGCTGCAATGGAATAAAAAGACCTGATGGTAAGTAGCAGTCCAATCTCAGTTTTGGTAATTAAGAGCAAGCATTGCTGCTGCTTCACTATTAGAAGGCAGTGAAAGCAAAAAGATATTGAAGAGCACCACAGGCATGCTGTTATGTCCAGTTCTTGCAATTTACACTTTTATTCTGAAATGTTCATGTGGTCAGGCGTATTGGAAAACGAAAATTGCATTTTACATTTGAAGCTGTGTTTTAGCTGTAAGCATAGAACGAGAGTGCAGGGATCGAGGGATTTCCTTTTTACACAAGATTTTTTAAAATTTTGCATGTGCACTTTATGTCGTTTTTTTGAACGGTTCTTAGAAAAATTAGCTAATTTAGGGTGTTAATTTATCTTGCATGTAGCACTTTTGTCCCGGAGAAACAGTGTTTTGTTTCACTATGTACTGAACCATATATGGTTGACATGACAAAAAAAAGCCTACTTGGTGGGGAGGGGGGGGCGTTTGTTGCTTCTGTACTTTTAAGAATTTGTAACAGGAACAGATCCTCTCTCATCGAGGCATGCTTGTTCTTTTTTAAATGTTTCATTAGAACAAGATGAAGATGAGGAAGAGAGAGTTACCACATGTAGACCAGAGATAGCAAAACCACAAAAGCAGCCCTTGGAAGATGCAGAATCCACAAAGGAAAACAATGCTGCTTTCCCTTGCTGGCAGAAAGGCTGTAATAAAGTCTTGACATCATCCAGTGCCCTCCAAACGCACGTCAACCACTTCCACAGCCAGAGACTTCAAATGCCGATTTCTGATCGCCATGTCTACAAGTACCGTTGCAGTCAATGCAGCCTTGCCTTTAAAACCGCTGAAAAGCTTCAACAGCATTCTCAATACCATGCCATCAGGGCTGCCACTATGTGCTGCCTTTGCCAACGCAGCTTTCGAACAATACAGGCCCTGCAGAAGCACTTAGAGACTAGTCATCTTGAGCTTAGTGAGATCCAGCTGCAACAGCTCTGTGGGAGTCTGTTGATGACCGAAGACCTCTTAGCTTCTGAAGACCAAGGACTCGATGAAGTGCAGGGAAGCTGTGAGGAGGAAAAGGTGAAAGAAGATGAACAAAGTGACCTGGATGAGAAAATAAGCCCACCTGACAGTGTATTGAACTTAGCACGAGAAGATGCTGAACTCAGTCCAAAGCCTTCAGTCGTGCCTATGAGAAAAGGGCCAAACCTCTCAACAGAAAAATTCCTGGATCCATCAAGACCTTTCAAATGCACCGTATGCAAGGAATCTTTCACACAAAAGAACATACTCTTGGTGCACTACAACTCTGTCTCACACTTGCACAAAGTAAAGCGTTCAGTGCAGGATTCTTCAGCTGCCTTGCCAGAGGCTGTGAGCAGCAGCGCTGACCACAAACCCTTCAAATGTAGCATTTGCAATGTAGCGTATAGCCAGAGCTCCACCTTAGAGATTCATATGCGATCTGTACTACACCAAACCAAAGCTCGTGCAGCCAAACTTGATTCATCAGCCGCTAGCTCAACTTCTGGAAACCCATTGCTTCATAAAGTAGTTTCAGATAATGCAACGGTTTTGAAGCCTACAAATGCTATGAACAATGCCACTTGTACTTCTTCAGCTCTTGACCAGACTCACTTAAAGCACCAACAGAGCAATGAACACAATGTTGTATCATCAAGCCAAATTATAAGCATTCCTTCACATCCTGAGGAGAGTAAAAAGAAACCAGTGGTAGATGTAGCGTCAACAGCGAATCAGCATAAGTTATTACAACAGCAGCAATTACAGCAACAACAATTAGTACAGGCCCAAGCACAGATCCAGCAGGAGCTACAAAAGAAAGCAGCACTTCTTCAGTCCCATTTGTTCAATCCAGCACTTCTTCACCATTTCTCCATTACAGCAGACACTCTCCTTCCACTGCAGCAGCAACAGCAGCTTCTGCTTCCATTTCTCATCCCAGGAGGGGAGTTTCAGATTACCCCTGAGCTAAACCTAACAGGCTCAGAGTTAAACCTTAGCAAATCAAAGCCTGCTGCACCTGAAAATTGTTCCGAGCCGTCCCAGCAGGGAAGCCTTACCTCTTCTTGTAAACAGCCACCGAACAGAGTTGCAGTTAGTGCGACTCAACAGTCTGTGTTTCTGACTCCTGAGGACAATGTTCCTGTTCCTCAACAAGGTGGCGGACAGATCCTCACCTCTGATTCTCAGATTCACAAAGGCACAGATGAAACCGGAAATAAAGAAACGAAGGCGTTGCATAAAACCATCTCACACAATAATATTGATGATTTCAAAGCACAAAAAGATAATGAGGTTGAGAACGAAGTTGACGATGAGGATCGTGGAGAATTCTTTACAGATTTAATTCCACCAAGGGTAGCTCATGATGCACCTGGAAATGTTTCAAAAGCTTTACTGGAGAACATAGGGTTCGAGTTAGTCATGCAGTTTAATGAAAATAAGCAGCAGTATCAGACAACACTGTCTGAGGTTGTGCCAAATGGACAGATGAAGATCAATGCCAAAGAGGTCCATCATTCAGACTCTGATGGGAAGCTGGTGTGCGAGTCTTGTGGGAAGCTTTTTTCAAATGCATTGATACTAAAGAGCCATAAAGAGCATGTTCACCAATCGATTTTGCCAATACAGTCCGTAGAGAAATTTGCCAAAGACTACAGAGAACAATATGACAAGCTTTTTCCTTTTACTTCTTCATCTCCTGACACTTCTCCTTCCTTACATTCCCCTGCTTCACCTCCACAACCTCCAGTAGATCCAGCTCAACAGAAAGTCGTGTCATGCATTCCTCCCTCCACAACCACAGTTACTCCTCCTACTGTCTCAACTCCCCAAGTTCCATTAGCTCCAATCACCTTACCCATTGACTTGCCACTTTTCCCCCCACTCCTCATGCACCCCATTCCCCTGCCGACTTTGCCTTCTCAACTACCTGTACATCTTCCACCCGTTGAACCTGGTCTCACAGCTGACTTAGCCCAGCTTTATCAGCAGCAGTTAACTCCTGCTATGTTGCAACAGCAGGGTAAAAGACCTCGAACCAGGATCACTGACGATCAACTAAGAATTCTGCGGCAGTACTTTGACATCAATAACTCCCCAAATGACGACCAAGTCCAAGAGATGGCCAACAAATCTGGCTTACCAAATAAAGTTATAAAGCACTGGTTTAGGAATACACTATTTAAGGAGCGCCAGCGCAATAAGGACTCCCCATATAACTTCAATAACCCACCCATCACAACATTAGAAGAGGTCCAAGTAGATTCCAGGCCATCCTCTCCTGAGCTTTCAAGACAAGAGTCTTCAGGAGGGAAGAGATCATCAAGGACTAGGTTCAGTGACTACCAGTTAAGGGTTCTTCAAGATTTTTTTGATGCAAATGCTTATCCTAAAGATGATGAATTTGAACAACTCTCATATTTACTCAATCTTTCCACTCGTGTCATTGTGGTGTGGTTTCAAAATGCCCGTCAGAAAGCCAGGAAAAGCTACGAGACCCAAGGAGAGGGAGCAAAAGACAGCGAACAAAGACAGTTTTCTAATGACCGGTATATTCGTACTGCCAACAGCAGCTATGAGTGCAAGAAATGCAACATGGTGTTTCAACGTATTTTTGATCTTATCAGTCATCAGAAGAAGGTGTGCTATAAAGATGACGATGAAGTGTCAAGTTTTCAAAACGAGCCTTTATTGGATTCTAAACCTTATAGTCCACGTGACGCCTCAAGCCACAATCCACAACCCTCCAGTTCTGACCTCTCAAACTGTACTGAGCAAATCCCAGATGGAAATGCTACTAACAAAGAGCTTTCAGACCCTGATACTGTCTCTAATTCGATTACTGAAGATATTCAGTCAATAACAGAAGCATCTTGTGGTCCTGAAGAGTGTCTTAAAAGTTCAAAGTTTGAAGGAACATATACTCAGACAAACCATCCTAATGAAGAGAATCAACAACCATGCCCTAAAATTCGTTCCCCATCCCCTGTGGATAAAAATCAACAACATAAACCACCTGTGACCCAGGCAAGCCCAGTTCCTTCGGACAGTTCTAAAATTAATTCAGCAAGTCCTTCTTCTCAGCAAAAACACCTAAGCCAGGTGCAGCAGATGACTCCTTACCATTGCATACAGTGCAAGTTGAGCTTCCCATCTTTTGAACATTGGCAAGAGCATCAGCAAATGCACTTCCTTGTTGCTCAAAATCATTTTGTTCCTCCACAGTTCCTGGACCGCTCCATAGATCTGCCTCTTATGCTTTTTGACCCAACTAATCCTCTGGTGGCAAGGCAGGTGCTTTCTGGAGCTTTTCCACAGATATCACTCAATTCACCTACATCTGCAGCCATCTCTGACTCAACTATAAACTCCTTGAAGAGAAGGCTTGAGCCCAAATCAGGAACTAGTGCCGTGGAAAACGACTGGGAGCACGGTGGGGATGAATCCCAGAGGGACAAGCGAATGAGGACCACCATCACCCCTGAGCAGCTGGAGATATTATACCAGAAATATCTTTTGGATTCCAATCCAACACGTCAAATGCTTGACCATATTTCCCAGGAAGTAGGTCTCAAGAAAAGAGTGGTTCAGGTGTGGTTCCAGAACACTCGAGCTCGTGAAAGAAAAGGTCAGTTTCGTGGTTTGGGCCCCGCTCAAGCCCATCGACGCTGTCCATTCTGTCGTGCACTATTCAAGGCACAGACTGCCCTTGATGCTCATATACGTTCACGGCACTGGCATGAAGCAAAGAATGCAGGATTCAGCCTGCCAGCAGCTAGTATGACCCACGACCAGGAGTTCTCTCAAATGAAAATGGATTTGTTACATTTTTCGAACTGTTTACAGATGCCAAACACAAGTGATGGGCAGAATGATCCCGACTCTCCAACTTGTAAAAGCAGGGATCTGTCTTCACATGATCAGGATCAAAGTCCAAAGCCCTTAATAACTGGAAGAACTGCCTTGGAAGCGTCATCCACCTCAGTCCAGATGTCTTTTGAATGTGGCTCCCTAGATAACCATAAAGGTACTTCTGTCAACACAGTACCTAATGAAACTATTACTGATGAAGAAAACTACTCTGAGGGAAAACACAATAGTAATGATAATTTGTCCTGTAGTTTTGAAAGAGAGGCTTCTTCAGAAAGTGAGGACAAAATGTCCTCGGGGCTGGTTAGCCCTGCAATTAGTTTCAATGCAAAGGATTATGAAAATGATTTGGTTTTGGATTATAGTGAGAACTCAAGCTTAGCTGACCCTGCCTCCCCCTGTCCAGGCGGATCCAACAGTCAAAACATTGACGATAGGCCTGGTCAAAAACGCTATCGGACTCAGCTAAGCAACTTGCAAGTGAGAGTGCTCAAAGCTTGCTTCAGTGACTACAAAACCCCAACCATGTTGGAGTGTGAAGCTTTGGGAAATGACATTGGGCTTCCCAAGAGGGTAGTACAGGTGTGGTTTCAGAATGCACGTGCCAAGGGAAAAAAAGCTAAGCTCAGCCTTGCCAAGCAATTTGGCACAGAGAGTACATGTAAAGAAAGGCCCAAAACAGAATGTACTCTGTGCTCTGTTAAGTACAGTGGTTGTCTCTCTGTGCGGGACCATGTCTTCTCCCAGCAGCATCTTGCAAAAGTAAAAGAAGCTCTTGGGGGACAAATAGACAGAGACAGGGAATTTACTGATGTTGCAAGTGTTCGTCATCAGATGATTGACCAGGAGATGAATAATCTAAAAAAGGCAAATGACATCATGGCTGTTGTCCAAACACAGTCTGCGGAGAGTCCGGGATCCTCCAATCACACTACTCCTCAGTATGCAAACTTACTGATTACTGGTTTACCAGGGACTGGCAGCAAGTCATTAACAAGCTCTTCTTCAACAAAATCAGGTACTGTGTTTGAATAAATATAGCATTTCTTATGGAATCAATTTTTAGTATAAAATGCAACAAAGACTTTGAAATATAAAGAATTTTCTACATTGTGTTTTTTTCCGAACTCTTAATAATGTAATTTTTATTACCTTGTTTAGGTCCTAATGATCCTTCTTCAAATGGACTGATCAGCAAACCTATGACATCATCTTGTTCATCCATGTCAGCTGCCAAGGACCAAACGTCAGTCAGTGTAAACACCTCTGTCTCGCCCTCCAAACCATTAGAGTCAGAATTGCAGCTCCAGCTGTCCAAAGAGAGTAACTCTGAAAATGGCATGAATCACACTGAAAAGCTTGAAAGGGCTTCCACTGACAGTGCTACTCATTCAAACTCTTCTATCAGTAAGGAAAAACAAGATACTTTACTACCAGCTGCATCTACACCAAAACCTGTTAAGGACTACAACATTGATCTGGGTCAGCTCCAGGCTCTGCAAGCAGCAGGAAACACAGATCAGGCTTCTTTGCTCTCAAATCCCCTCCTGCCCTGTCTTATGCCAGGATTCCCTCCGATGTTCTCACCTCAGATTCCCACAGCTCTCACCGGAAGCTTTCTGCAGCCCATGTTTGGTATGGACAGCATGTTTCAGTATGGCCCAGTCCTGCCACAAGCTTTAATGGGTTTGTCCCCAGGTTCCATTCTCCAACAATATCAGCACAATTTGCAGGGTGCACTAATGCATCATCGGCTGCAGCTCCAAAAAAAGCAACTACTGCAGAAATCCCAAAAACCAAAAGCTAGCCAAATCTCTGCTACAACATACTCTCAGGACATGGCTTATAACAAAGACCTTGTCTTGAACTTCTTCAAACCAGAAGAGAAGCAAGCCAGCTCAGACGGAGAAAGTCTTCTCTCCTCTGGCACTATTAAGCAGCTGGATGATAGCTTCCTCACCAGCCAATGTATTGTCTCCAAAGGGACATCTAGAGAAGGAGGTAAGGATGTTTGTCTATATGACTGCCTTGCCTGTGAGATCTCTCTCAATGGGAACGAAGAGCTCGTCCAGCACCTGGAGTATCGTCAGCACAGACAAAGAGCAGCAGAGCACCTGAATGCCAAAGAGCATGCCTCTCGCCTCTTACCTCACGTTAGTCCCTCATCTACCTCGCAGCCAAACCCTCCCAGCCACCCAATATCCCCTTTAAAGTCCTTGCCCAAGCTGTCTGCTTCAGAGAGTCCTTCTGCCATCCCCTGCTTGTCCAGACCAACAGATCAGCGTTCCCAATCTCCATCAACTTCTACAGCTTTATCTGGGGCTGCACAATCCGCTTGTACCCCAGCTTCTTCTTCTTCAATACAAGTTTCCTTACACTCAACTGTTACCTCAAGCCTAAATGGCAATGTAAGTAGTTTAAAAACAACAGACTCTGCTAGTGGGTGTTACACAAGTGATGAAGCAGCAGAGGAGAAAAAGTCCACATAGTATCCTGCAGCCAAAGGCTACATTCAGACTATTGCAGTTATAGCTGTAATTTTATCTGCCTTGCTGCAGACCTATTGTGTTGGTACTAAAAAGAGGATGACTGGGAAAGAAAGCATACAATGATAGAAGATAACTTGAGAAAACAGTGATAGTTTGAAAGACATTTAAACAGACTGGATCCTGTAGGATATCCCTTATGTTTCCAATGCTTGTAACCAAAAAAAAAAAAAGTGTCAGTAGAATGTTTTCTCACGTCAATATGCTGGTCAATTTACACTTGAGACTACGTAAACACTGTTTGGAAACTGAAGTGTGCACAGCTAAGGACTGGAGTAGAACCTAAGATGGTTTTATAATTAATTACCTAATGACTAACTAACCAAAAGTGTGTTTGTTCTTTTGTTTTAAATACGCTTACACAAAAAATGAGTTTTACCACCGTTTAAGTGTTAAAATAATTTAATATCGGCTCACTAAACTAATGTAATGTATTTTAATGTTGTCTACTCTCAGGTCAACATGTATTCATTTTCTGCTACTGAACATCGGTGTTTGGGGGAAAAAAAGGTTCTGATGCATACCAACAGAAAAAAAAAATTGATATCCAAAAAAAAAAAGGAAAAAAGATAGTATTGATAATGTTACAACCTGGTTTGCGTTGTCATTGAATCTTATAAATGTTTTCTTTTTTTAAATTGGACAAAGTGTTTGTCCAGACACAAAGACTATTGCAGACTTTAATTGTGAGCAAAAGGATAGATTTTTATGGGGTTTGGGTGGGGC
>JAOVVB010000037.1:34602274-34623347 GCA_028570985.1 Heterobranchus longifilis | reverse complement strand
CATTGCTGAAAACTTGGCACAATTTATATTTGGCAAAAATTAATATGACAGAAGAATTGGTCATAAAGGACAAGCTGAAATGCATTGATGCAGATGCTGATTGAATTTGTCAAAATGTTAAATCTTAAACTTTATATCTGTATTGCCCATTCTCTCAGTTTAATTTGTTGTGAAAATTGTTTGAACACTGTTCAACATCAGATCAAACACAAACAAACAAACAAACAAACAAATTTAAAAAAAAAAATGAATTGTTACTTATTACAGGATTAAGACTACTTCTGCACTACTGTAAAAGAAAGACTAGACCAGGTACAGGCATGCCCAAACATAAATTAATAACTGAAGCCGAAATAAGATGGAATAGTGCATTATAAATGTTACAGCCCCTGTATGAAGTAATTGGAGCGGGCTTATTATCCCTCAGCACAAACCTTGTTCCACTCAGTTCTGTTGAATATAAATTCATTGAAGAAGCAATAAAAGTAGTCTCCTTTTCATCAAGCCACAGTGGAACTATCTGAGGAAAAATGAGTGTCTGGCTCAAAGGTTATCCCATTAATGAAGATGCTACACTACACAGTACAGTGTGAGCATGCAAATATTAAAACTGATAGTGCTCAGGAACTGGCAGGTAACCGACTGAGACACTAATTATGCTGACACTGGCAACACCACTGGATCCCAGATTTAAACCCCTGGAGCTTCTTAGCCATGTAAGAGCAAATGAGGCAATCAAGAGACTGAAGAGTGAATATGCAAATACAATGACAAGGCCACATGGTCATGATGTACAGGCAGAGGCTCAGCCTTCATCAGCTGGTGTGGGCATTGCTCTACCAGGTACTTCAGCTGGATCAGGATCTAAAGCATGTATGTTTTACTCTAAATGCTTCTCTTCTATTCGCTAATGTTTACATGTAACCTTTTTTTCTTTATTCTTTTAAATATATTATAGTGATTATAGTGAGCCATGGACAGACAGATGCAACATCAGATTCCATTGTGAAGATGCAGCAGAGAAACATTACAAGAATGAAATATCCAGCAGATACTGGAAGCAACATAAAACAACTCTACAGTTCACCATTTGTATCAGCTATCACTAGAATTTCTGTACATTCCAGCCTCCTCAGTTCCTTGTGAAAGAAAGGGTGTTTTTTTTCAATGCAGGGGAGGTTGTCTCAAAAAAGAGTCCCAACACTTTTTTTTAAAGAGAAAAAAAAAAACTTCACTTCATCAGTAAAAACTACACAAGCACAGTCACTTAAGTACTTCTCCTACCCACAATACTTTCTGTGCAAAAGTACTGTGCAAAAGTCAAGCACATTCAGATAACTGCTGTAAACCATCTTAAAAATGTTTCTACATTAAAAAAATACTATAAAAAGCAGCAAACTGTAATTAATGAAAGAAAGTCAATAACTGGTGTGTCGACCCGTTGCTTAAAATATAGTCTTGGGTACAATTTGCCCAGTTTTATAAGGAAATGAGACTGATGCTTAGTTTTTCTGAACATCCTGCAGAACCAGCCACGATCCTTCTGCGGATTTTGTCACATCTGCATCTTTTTTCATGCATACAAAACCCAGAAGCTTTCTTTCTTTCTTTCTTTCTTTCTTTCTTTTTCTTTCTTTCTTTCTTTTGAAAAGTGTTTTTTTAAAGTATATATTTTATTGCTGCTTTCTTTTTTTTCTGAAACACTAATACTGGGAAATCAGGGTCATCAAATAAAGTCATAAAATAAACGTACAACAAAGTTTGTACAAAAATACAGGATGCCTAAAATTTTTGAACAGTACTATATACAAATGTACATCCTACAGTATGTACACATTCGTGAACATAAGAAATATATGCACAAAAAAATCATGTTCACATCAATGATAGTGCGACTACTGACATATTTAAAGGAATCTTCTTCATATTTCTGTGGTTGTGGTGTTTGCAATGTTGGAGGCTATTTGTTACATAAATTATGTCCACTAGATGGCAGTACAATGAGCTCTTAGATGACGCTTCATGAAGTAAACCTTTTGGTGAAACTGATGTCTGGGAAGCCTGGACACCTAAAGGAGGCTTTATCTCCCCATCACTGGTGGTCTTTTGTTATTTGTTATTTCCTGCTTCTTTTATCCTCCCTGGCTATGTTGTTTTGTATTGTATTTAGCGGTTTTGTGCAAAATAAATAAATAAAAGTCAGAGATGAATTATTATAATCAGTAACACGTATACAGATAAAAAATGTATAATTATATATTTAATTTCAAATATACTTGGTATGGGCTGTTTACATTAGTATTAACTGTGAACCAAAAAATTGTGGAGGGTTTAAGCCCAGAACACAATCCTGGAAAAATCTCAACTGATTTGTTATAAACCTTACCAAGTCAGATTGTCTGCTTTATCTAGCTGATATATTTTTTTTAGGTATTTTCTAAATAATCATTATATGTGTACAATAATAAACCCAATCCATGTGTCATTTGTTCATGACTTGTGAAACTAAACAATATAGACATTTTATTCATAATTTTTTGGATAAAGTTTTTCTACGTAATCATGTCTGTTCTCTACCTTCTTTTCTTTATATTGACTTAATTTTCATTTGTTGCATTTACTAATTTTAAATAATAATAATGTATTATTATTATTATTATTATTATTATTATTAATAATATTATTATGCTATTTACTATTTTAGCATGGTACTAATTATATTTGTCTTTTCCTTTTTAGCACTACATTAAATTCTTAATGGTAGGGGTTTGGTATTACGATGCTCAGGCCGAGGCTTCATGCATGAGCGGGTGACTGAGATTACTTTAATGGACAATGTAACTGTCTAAATGCACTTAGACAGTTTGAAGTGATAGACGTTTTTGGGAGTGATGCTAAACCTGCGCTTAAGACGAAAATGACGCTCCACCCAAAAGAGGGTGACTGGGGTTATAAATAATGGACGCTGTACACGTGCTCATATAGACTCATTCAGATAGAGAGAGAGAGAGAGGGAGAGAGAGAGAGAGAGAGAGACTCCACCCATAAGAGGGTGATTGGGGTTACTATGATGGACGCTGCACTTTTTCTCAGGTAGAGTCTCCACCTATGAGAAGGTGATTAAAGTAATTATGATGGATGTTGTACTCATGCTTATGTAGGGACTCGACCCATGGTAGGGTGATTAAGGGACTCGACCCATGGGAGGGTGATTAAGGGACTCGACCCATGGGAGGGTGATTGAGGTCATTATAATGGATATTGGACCGATGATTATGTGGAGACTCCACCCATGAGAGGGTGACTGAGGTTATGATCGATACTGTACCCACGCTGAGGTAGAGAGAGAGACTCCACCCATCAGAAAGTGATTGAGATTACTAAAATGGATGTTGGACCATGTAGGGACTCCACCCATGATGGATGCTGTACCTGTGCTCAGGTAGAGAGAGAGAGAGAGAGAGAGAGAGAGACTCCACCCATGAGAGGGTGACTGAGGTTATGATGGATGATGTTCCTGCACTCAGGTAGAGGGAGAGACTCCACCCATGAGAGGGTGATTGGGGTTACTATGATGGACGCTGTACCCACACGCAGGTAGAGAGAGAGAGAGAGAGAGAGACTCCAGTCTAGCTGAAGATGGGAATTGTCGGCGCGCCGCTCAGGATTAAACCTCATCCCCGCGCCTGAACCTGATTTACATCGTGTCTTTAATTCTGCTCCCTCAAAACTAGCCGCAAACAAAACAAACTAACTAACTAAAAAAAAAAAAAAAAAAAAAGACGAGAGAAAGGGGAAGGAAATGGCTTCATAATTTTGACCTGTTTCCATACGGACGCTGCCCTGAGATGAACGAACAGCGGAAAGTGAAGCTGTTTTCTCTCTGGACGCTTTTCCTCCTCAGACTGGTCTTTATTCCAGGTCAGACTCTGGTGCCGCGTTTCTGACGCATTATTATTATTATTATTATTATTATTATTATTATTATAATACACACCACAGGGGAGGGTTAATTCTAATTAGCATGTTAGCACAGATACAATTTATCTTTGAAGGCTGATTGAAGTGTATAACGCGGATTAAATTGAAATAAAAGTTCTCAGAATTATTATCTTTTTGCTTTAAATGCGAGCAAATTTCATACTTGTTCACTTGTGTATTAGTTTTTCTTTTATTATTATTTTATTTTAAATATAAATGTATTTAATTGTAAAGTTACAGACTTATTTTCCTGTTCAATAGGATTCTTTTGCCAGGTATCAAAAACCGACAATAACTTGAATAGGTAAGTATTTGTTTAAATATTTATTTATATATTTAATTTATTACCTTTTAGACAAATTTGTATTTAAGAAAAAAAAAAAGGAGTTATAGCCTATATATATTTTTCTTGCAGAATTAAACTATACTGCTTTCAAATGATGCATGAACTGAGTAAAGGTCAGGGAAAAGAAAGTTCTAGAAAAAAAAAAAAACAAAGAGAAAAACTTTGTTAAAGATGTTTAAGATTTAGGAAAAAAAAAAAAAAGATTAATTTGAGATGTTCTTTACATTTTGTGTTATTTAGCCAATCCTGAGGACATAACATTCTTTTTCCAGCTAGGGAATAAGAAATCTATTAGCTCTCATGGGACTGTAGGTGTGTGCGAGAAAGCATAATGACTGAATTGAATTTATAAGGTTTATCACAGCTATCAAAAAGTTATGCCTGTAACGTCAGTGATACATAGCATGAAGCCTTGAAATGCGACTTGTTCTTCAGCATCACCACGCTCCTTCATTAATGTTTCTGTGTGGCATCTTAAGTAGATCTAATGGTGCGCTCCCACCGTCACTGTGCTTTTAATACTGCTCTCTTTGTGCTACTCCTAAAAGGAGAGTTAATGCACTGCGCCAGAAACGAGATCTCTTCCGTGAGGAGGTGAGTACACCTAAGAGAAAATGTCTAGGGAGAGAGTGGAGAAACCACGCACACACATATACACACACACACACACACACACACACACACATACACACATACACACAAAGTCCTTAGCTATTCTGAATGTTGACAAAGCTGTCTTTGTAAACTTAGCACAAATGCAACAGTACTAAGAGCCCAACTCCCAAACGTCTGTAGCCGTCACACAATTTTAAGGAAACACTGACTCAGTCTTACTAATCTGACTCCACAAATCGAAAAATGACCCCTTGACATCCGTTTAGCTCGAAACAAAAAAAAGAATGTTTCTTGTTTCTTGTGCGTCATTTCCATTCGCAGGCCGTCAGTGCAGTGCTGTCTGATTCAGCTCTCCATCGAAGCGTCCTGCGTAATTATACATCTCGAGATGCATCCTCAGGTAACACACGTTCACAAACTCATTCACTGAAGATGTGCTGTGCATACAGTGCTGACAGCAAATTGATTACACTTGGAAATATACTGTAGATGAACTTTAGTGTGTTAACTCAACTTCATGCTTTTTAGCCATATGTTGCTGAAAGTGTTTTTTTTTTTCCTTGAGTTTTTTCCCCCTCCTCATCAGATCATTCGATTCACACATTATTGGCACAGGTTTTACGATTGATACATTTCCTGCCACTATCCACCCATTTCTTCAGGCTTGGGCCTGGCACTGAGGATGCCATGCATCTCTAGTGAGCATAGAGTTAAGGGCCTTAGTCATATGTTAGGAGACGACGTTCTTCTTCAAATCAAAGGACCTGGCAAAAGCTATTTATTCTTCTCAGTTATCTAAGAACCAGAATTTTCTGATTTTGCCTGTTTTTTGCCATTTAAAAGCACAATAAATGTTATTTTATTACTTTTAAAATTTAAGCACAAATTTGGTGCACAAATTGAAAAATTGAAATTGAAATGTAATATTGTTTAAAATGTATTGGTTTAAGGCTTGCACCTGATCATTAGTACATTACAGTCTTAAAAAACAGGACTTAACTGTGATGCGAATCCAAAAACCCAACCAAAGCTTCTCTCACACCCTTTTTTTTTTTTAATATTGCGAGAGATGAGTGTCTAGTGAAGCGCAAAATGTCTTACAGGATGTAATGAACTCTTTATTAGAAAACTAATCCGGTCTGAATAGGGTTTAAGATCATCATCACTATGTCATAGGTTTAGTAAACAGAACTAAAATTAAAGGTTTAAAGTAGATAGACCTCTGTTTATGGCCTAATGATAAAAAAAAAAGGATTTAAAGCCGAAATTAATAATGACCGTGATGCTCGTACTGAAGATCCTTTCAGCACACTTGGCACTGCTAGGCTTTGTAGTGTACAGTTGTGCGAGAGTAATAACTCCTAATCCCACGATCGGGTGTCACTCAGAAGAGGATGAGATGGCTTTCCTTTTGAGTCTGCTTCCTCTCTGGGTTTTTTTCCCCTCATGTTGTCTCAGGCGTTTTTTACTTCTTACCCCCATCACCTTTGGCATTAGGGATCTAAAGCCATATCCGGATTTCTGAAAAGCTGCTTTGTAACTTGGGCCACTGTTAAAAGTTCTATATAATTAATGTTGAATTTTATTAAGGGAAATATAAATATGAATTTCAGAATAGGTTTATAAGAAGATGTTTCATAGTTGCATAGGCCACACTAAGGGAGCTTATATACTGTATTATGCTTCTTATGGTTTAGTCATCTCTAAAATGTACTTTCTATAATTATTTAATGCCAAAAAATTGATTACAGTGCACAGTATGATGGTGAATACATGTGTGCAAATGATTCCTCATGCTCCCAGAACCTGACATTCAGTACATTCAGGTCGTCAGCTGACTTCATTTTATTGCCACATAACGAAGCAACCCCAGATCATAACACTGTGTCCTGATGCACCATCGCTCTGGAATAGGCTCAATCTGGACTCATCAGACCACAGGACCTTTTTATATTGTTTCAAAATCCAATCTTTATGCTCACTCACTCACTCATCGTCTATAGTGCTTTATCCTGTATACAGGGCTGTGGGGCCTGGAGCCTAAACCAGCCTACTTAGGGCATGAGGTGGGGTAAACCCTGGACTGGGTGCCAATCTATTACAGGGCACACACACACTCGCGTGCTCATTAACACACTATGGGCAATTAACCTAATCTGCATGTCTTTGGACTGTGGGAGGAAACTGGGGAACCTGGATAAAACCCACCGAGCACGGGAAGAATATGCAAACTCCATGTATACAGAGGCAGGAATTTTACCCCCCGATCCTGGAAGTGGAAGGCGACAGTGCTAACCACTAATCCACTGTGCCACCCAATCTTTATGCTCCCAAATTTAAATGCTTTTTTTTCCAGATTGCATAGCATAAAGCATAGCTCTGATTTCTTAGTGTTAGTGTTTAAATATTTATTTATTTATTTATTTATTTTTTACAAAGTTGAAGATTCAGACAAGTCCTTACAAATTTAAATTTTGTGTTAGACAGTTCTTAAGCCATTTCAAATCTCCATAACTGTTTTCAATACTTGATGATGATAAATACTTTGACCCCACTGGAGTGGTGACTTTTTTGTCCAGGCAGTATAAATATTATTTACAGAATAAATATTATCTTATTTAACCACATCAACAGTACAACCACCAGTACTGTAAGATAATGTAGTAAAACTGTTACAAATATATTCACCCTGTCAAAGAGCTGCAGTGGTGCTGTGGTTCAGCGTATATGTGTTTGTGTGTTTCTGACTGGTATTTGTAGAGTATTGCGGGTGTCTTAATGGTGGATGGTGTCAGGACGGCGGGCAGTGTGACTGCTCACAGTTTCAGGCTCTGGGAGACCGCTGCCAGATTAGTGAGTAACACACACACACACACACACACACACACAAAACCATGCTCTATACCACTTATCCGTTGTAGGGTCACTGGGGGCATGGAGCCTCACTCAGGGAACACCCTGGATGGGGTATCAACCAATGTAGGGCTCAAGCGCATGCACTCGCACACTACAGGCAACTTGGAAACAGCAATCAACCTAGGCCATGTATCTTTGGTGGAGACACAAGGAGCACAAGGAGATCATGAAAACTTCACATACTCAGAGTGGAGGCAAGTTTTGACCCCCTGACTCTGGAGGTGCAAAGTGACAATGCTAATCATTAATTAGTGCTACACAAATACAGCTGAGTTGGATTAAAGAGGTCAATAGAGAACATGACTCATTTAAGAACTTAAAAAAAGATGAAAAATTAAAAATTTAAATGTAATTTACAATTTTGTGCTTTTATATCTCCTGATTTATACCAGTGCGGTATTTTTCTAATACTATATATATATGCATTGTCATTATAAGTATAAACATCGGTTTACCCATGATGCATCACTTATGTTTAAAGTCTGATATTGACCTAAAGTAAGTTATTCTTCATATAGAGTACTTTTCTCTCTTTTTATGAACTCCATCCTCCACATCAACCGTACTTCTCTGTTTTAGTCTATTCATTATCACAAGATACTAATACATCAAAACTTGGCAAAAGAAAATGTCCTGACATTGTTTGGTATTAGCAGATTTTCTGTTGCACATTACACTCTGAAGGCTTCTACTTCTTAAAAAAAGACTTAAATGCAACAGTTGCAAGTTTTCAACTCTCGTTCGTGGCTTTTGATACTGCATGTTAGCCAAATGCGGAACCTTAGACAGCTGTCCTTATGCTGCCCTCAGAACAGAACAGCACAAAAGCTGCAAAAATACACACTATCTAGACAACGTCCTCTATGGAAGAACCTAGGCACTGTAATTTGATTTTGAAGGATTAAAAAATAAGCTTGAATAGTGTGTTATGCCATTTAGTCAAACATAGATCACTGAGAAATATACCTACAGCACGTTATTCTGTGCTGCTTCCTTCGGGACTAAAATAAGATGATTGTCAAAAACAATTATAAAACTTTATTAATTTATTAGTTAATTATTTATTTTTACTCCCCATCATTTCTGGATTGATTTGTTTAACAAAAGGTATTTAAACTTTGTTTGCCGCTGCTATAAGCAATCCTAAAAAAAAACGCAGAAACTACAGAAAAAAATCATTTGTAAAAATGAACCAAAGGAAATAATTCATGTTAGCCCAGAACAGCTGCTCGGAGAATATTAATGTTAGATATTGCACATGAGCCAATTTATTAGCTAACACAGTATATACCGTACATAGTAATAACTAGTTAAAAAAGCAAATACAAGCTTTTAATTGTAAAAGTACATCTTTTGACCTGCACTATTCAATTTGTTTTAGCTTTTGTTGCAGCTAATTTGTTAGACATTATACAAGTATACAAATGTCTCATGTGTAATTCAGAAAAAAAGAATTTTTTTTTTCCCTTTTTAAATTCTGCAACTGATATGCAAAGAAATAAACTCTATATTTATGCATCATCAATATACAGTACTATCTGTAGTGTCTTCTTGGGGAGCAATAAGCCTTAATATATGTTTGTTTTGTAAAATACAGCACAGGAATTGAACAATATTAAATATAGTTATGGACAAATAAACAACGCATATGTAAATTTTCTTAAATTAATTTCTGTCAAATGAATAAGAAAGTCTGATTTTATATAAAAATCTGTGTGTCCATTAGCGCCAGAAATTCAGACGACGTTAGCAGCGACGTAGAGTCAACACTGGTTCATGATACGTCCCCCTTGCATGCCCAGCTGCGGCCAGAAAGTAATTGAATAGTCCAGCGACGTATCACGTGTAACCCTGGAGTACCAGCAGCAGCAGTAGCAGAATTCTGTATGATCTCTTAAATGATACCATCGAATTAGTCTTTTTTTCTTGTCTTGGCATTGTCACTCTTGGCCTGGAAATTAAACTGGAAATGGTATTCCTAGCATCTTTAAAATATATTTCTGCTTGCATTGCATCAAGCTGAAGCATTCTGACGGTTCTCTCTCTGCTAGCGCTGTCTAAATGGGGTGAATGCTTACCTTACTCTTGATACCAAGACATGATGGACATAGCTGGACATAACCACAGGTTTTGATGTGAGTTAGATGATCCATGATAAAGCAACGCTCTATTGAGCATGACTATAATTTTACGCTACCTGTGTCCCTAATGTAGCAAGGCAAATAGAAAAAAAAATTCTGAATTAGATTTCAGGTTTTCGCAACAGTACAACTTTTTGGATATTGCAAAAATGCAAGATATATACACTACCGCTCAAAAGTTTGGGATCGCTTGCAAATTTCTTTGTTTCTGTTTAGTGATTGATTTTCTGAAGCCTGAAGTAACACATATGGAATTAGGAAATTATGTAACAACAACAACAACAACAACGATAGTCAACAATAGATAGGAACAGTTGTTGCAAGAACAGTATTGTGTCAAGTACATTCGCAAAACCCATCAAGCATTATGATAAAACTGTCTCTCACCTTCCCAGGAAAGTAAGACCAAAACTGACCTCTGCTGCAGAGGAGAAGTTCATTTAGAGTCACCAGCTTCAGAAATCATTAATTAACAAACAGCACCTCAGATTAGAGCAGATCTCAGATTATTGCAGATCATGAGTAGCAGATACATCTCAAAATCAACTGTTCAAAGTAAATTATTGTGTATTTTGTATAAAGTAAAAAGAATCAGTAACAAACATAGAATTAGAAAGTGATCCCAAACCTATGAGCGGTGGTGTAAGATCAGTGTTTCTTTTGAACATGAGTATGGTATGGTTTTTAACTTTCCAATACCAGTCAAAAGTTTGGACACACCTTCTAATTCAATGCATTTGACAATACTGTACTTGCACGAACTGTTCCGGAACAGCTGACCTTAGTGTTTTAAAATAACAACTGACGGTTATTGTTGTGTTGTTACTTAATTACCTAATTCCATATGTGTTATTACATAGTTTTCTAATTATTGTTCTAGAATGCAGGAAAAAAAAATCACTAAACAAAAACATTGAATTAGAAAGTGTGTCCAAACTTTTGACTGATGATGCATGTTTAACAGCGTGTCTATAACAAGAACTTTCTGAAATAACATGCATACCTAAGAAAATCTATAAAGTCCATATAGAGTCCATACAGATGATGTTTAAAACTATTTACAGCTTAAAAGCAAGTGAATGTACTAAAGTGTTGTGATCCTGTGGACATCAAAATGATATAAATGGGAAAAGTAAAATGTAAATGTAGAAAAAAAGTTGGAATTGCACTCAAGAACAACTGCACAACTCAAAGATAATGAATTATACTAGATGTTAGGGAAATGAGCAACAGGTATGGCTAACTGATTGCTTACGTACGTAGTGATGGGATATTGTGGTCATGGTATAGTGATTTTAACGCTACACAACTGCAGATCAAGAGTTTTGTGACATTGATTTAAAATTTGAGTCAAAAACTAGTGAACCTATAGATGCTAAAATTATGTAAGATAAACGCTTTCTAAACGCTTGCTCTGAGTTAGCTAGTGAAAATAAAATGATAATCCCAGTGTTAAAGGCTTAAAATACAATATATTTTTTTACCTTGTACTGGCACATTGTTCTAAAACCATAAAGGAGCAAGAGTTTTGTTTGAGATTTCATGGTATAAACGAATCAGTAAATACAAGAACATGTTCTTTGTGATGTAATAACCTCGTCAAGCAGTTCCTTAAAGCAGTATTATCATTCATTATGAATGAGATCTAATGCACTCACATTACAGTGTAGTCTATCTTAAAATGAATCAGAATTGTAAAACAGTAAGGTCAGTATAAACGACTTAATCGGACGAAATACACAGTGCACTTTTATCTGTGGCCAGCAAGTATGCTTCATTTCTTCTGTGAATTTGCTGGAATTGGGTTACAAATGTGCTTGGAGTTAAGTGCTGCTGACAAAGAGCCTCTGTACATATGTTAAATTAACCAGGTATAGACCTACCATAAAGCACCCAGGTGTGTCCAGGGCAATAACAGGTCATGATAAAGACAGGAAACGTGTTTCTTAGAAGGATTTTTGGTACCACAGATCTTAATCAATAAATACACATTTTATTGAGATGTTACAAGAAACATATTACAACAGACTTAATTATATTAATTAAATGTATTATATTAATTAATTATATTAATTAAATGGTATCATAGGTTTTTGGGAATGTTTACTTCTAGGGGTAGATTGTACAAAGAGTACTAACAAAACAGGAAATTGTTACTTATTTAAGAGGAATACTACTTTTTCTACATATTTATCCAGAATTAATTCAATTTTTAATTTATAGTATAAGTTTAATATAAGAATTTTTTTTTTAAATGCACAGAAATATTGTGCACTGGGACCATATTTCTAATTAAACACTATTTTTTACATTTTTATTATGTAATATAGTTTTTATGCATTTTCTGTCGTAGATTAGAGTACAGTCATGAAAGAGATGTGAAATGCTGTGACAAAATAAAAAAAACAACAATAAAAAAGAAAATATACGAAATGTTTTAAATATACACTATATAAAATCTGCAGTGTATAATTAATCATTGCAGTTAATGTTCTTTGTAGCATAGAATTTATACCAATTAGTGCTTGTTTTTTTATGTAAAGTGTTTCTAGTTCTGTGAAGGGGGTAGATCAATCATTGAAATGCGTTACGGTAAACAAAAAGGACATATTAAAAGGCTAGAACAATGCATTTCTTTTCCTAATTTAAAAAAAATCCGAAAATGAGTAAAAACTCATCAAAATTAATGGATACAATGTAATATAATAATTAATAATTACACTGCCTGGCCAAAACAATTAGAAATTTCAGATTGGGACGAAACAGCTGTGTGTCATTAAGAAAGCCACTTGTAGTGAGACTAATCAGGAAGAATAAAAGCCTTCAGTTTGCTAGAGAGCATAAAGATTGGGCTTGGAGCGATGGAAAAAGGTCATGTGAGCCCAGATGGAGCCTATTCCATAGTATATAGAGATGATATAAAATTAACATTCAGAAGATCAGTAGGGAATGTATTGTGATGTGGAGATACTAATTTGTATGTAATACCTTAAAGTTGATCTCACACACACACAAGTTCGAAACTTCATTTGTCTGCACCCCCCAAAAAAATAAACCCATAAATAAATAAAATAAATAAAAATAAAAAAGCTCTAGTGCACTGCAAACCTTGTCCAGAGATTAGTATGTACAGTCATTTCCAATAAGCTTACAGTATGCACAGCATATACACTATGTTTGTTTGACATTTATTTTTAATTAACCAAGCTTGATTAAATATCTGTGAATTGTGTGTTTATCGATTTCAGTTCCCAACCTCGGGCAGGACCGGGACGGGATTTGTCGTTCGTGGGGTCAGCACCATTTTGAGACATTTGATGGAATGTACTACTACTTCCCTGGAACATGTTCATATATATTGGCCAAAGACTGTCACTCAGCAGAGCCGCGGTATACTGTGTGGGTGAGTTGTAGATGGTGTTACAGTACCTTGTTGGTTGAAACAGAGCTTTCAGTTCACTTTAAGCTCCTGTGTTTTACTATTTCTTTAACACATTAACATGTTTCTCAGAGCGCCTCCAAAATGTGTGTGTGTGTGTGTGTGTGTTAATGCTTATAATGTTAATGTTAATAGAGCGTTTATTTATACCTTAAATTTCACTCCTCCTCCAAACGCACTTTTTCTGTGTCTATGTAAATGAGCTACTGCTGAGCCACGCCCCTCCAGAGAGCATCTTACAGTGTATGATAACACAGGGGAAGACTGGCGTCATAAAACAAGTCACTTTTGACAGAGCAGTTTAGTGAATCACTTCACGTTCATTTTATTTCATTTTATTTTTTTTTATAAACATTTGGACATTGTTTATAATAGTTACACTGACAGTGTACTTCTCAATGCTTTGGCTTTTCTTTCTGTCCTCAGATTGCCTCTCTATTCTTCTACCTGACTTTCTCCCTCTGTTTCTCTGAATGGCAGGTTCACAACAGCCGTTCCTGTCGTGGCTCAGTGTACTCTTGTTCTCGTTCTCTCAGTCTCTTCTTTCCTAACGAGGAGGAGATCCACATTAGAGGCTACCGGGTGCTGAAGGGGGAACAGAGGTTAGTGAAATTAGACATATTAATGAATTCATTAATAAATTAATATATAAAAATGTAGAAAGGAAAGTGAATATACACAGAAATCAATACAATACATTAAAAGTTGTTACGATGTATTATTAAGACTGAGATGTTGTTAGCAAAATGTTGTTGTTAAGATGTTTCATTTGATGTAAAAGTGATGACATGCTGATGCATTGCAGCAGTTTTATCATATTCCCGTTTTTTTTCTCTGTTGCTATAGACTGACTTTGCCCCAGACGGTTCATAACGTCTTTATTGAGCGGCTCGCTGACTACATCCTGGTGAAGAGCACGTTTGGATTCTCTCTAGCCTGGGATGGAAGCTCTGGCGTCTACCTCAAAATGACAGAGGAGCACAAAGGCCGTCCTTGTGGCCTGTGTGGAAACTACAATGATGACGGATCAGATGATTTCAGCAGCAGCTACGGTGAGACAAACAGTCTGAGACACGTTTATCATATCTATCAGCGACCAGTTCAGATTAATTACATCAGGTAGCCGGTTAGACTTAGTGTTTAGCAATGCAGTAGGTGTTTAGTACTAATAAAAAACAACACAGTATCCTTTAATTGGACAAGAATTGATCAAAATTATTTAATATATTTGTTCATTACATACACCCTAAGAAAGGAAGTGAATCTCTACATCAACTGGTGGACAGCAAAACAAAAATAAACACCATTTTTGAACTTTTATTTTTATTTTGGCTCATTTTTTCCCCCCTGGCACACAAAGTCATATATAACACAACATTTCATTTGAAAACTGCTTTTTAACATTTTTTTTTTACAAGCTTTGAACTTCCAAGTTTTAGATAAGCCACAAAAGGTAGCTGCCAGATTGTCAAGGAAAACCTGAAACCTCCTTAAAAGCCAATCGCATCACTTCTTCCAGTCATGTGATCAGTAAAACGAAACTACAAGCTGTGCAAAGCCATGAGTGAATTCAAGTGATTTGGAGAAAGTGTTCTGCTATCAGTTGCTCTGGGTCGGTGCGTTTGGGAGCCATGATGCACTTCCGGAAATATTTTTAAAAGAAAATTAAGCACACATATAAAAGAACACCGCTCTGAAGATATGTGAAATATTCTACTACTATGTACAACTATGATAAAGTGCTGTGGCCAACTACCGAAGTGAACCTGAAGATGGTAGAGGGGAGCCAGCTACCTGTAGTGGTTTATCTAAAATGTGGAAATTTAAAGCTTGTTAAATAAGGTTAAACATTTTGTTATAGAGAGTTAAAAAGTTTTTTGTTTGTGCAAAAAAAACAAACAAACACTTTTTGGAAAAAGAGATTTCATTTACTTTAGTTAAATTAAATTACCACTTTAAATTAATTTGGAATTTCCTTTGGGATCGATCTACCCTATCTATCTATCTATCTATCTATCTATCTATCTATCTATCTATCTATCTATCTATATATGTATCTATCTATCTATCTATCTATCTATCTATCTATCTATCTATCTATCTATCTATCTAATCACTTAAATTAACATAAAACACAGCTGGAGGAACTTGAAAAATGTGCAAATCTGCAAATTTCAGAATTCATGCTTATACAAAATACTTTGTCATTTGTGCATTTTATCACCCTTGTAACCCAAAGAAAGTATGCACACAATATCCTCTAGCAGTTTGTAATACTTCTTGTTTTATCAGAAAAAAAAAAATCTTTAAACTTAAAAAATAGATTTATGTCAGTTTGCTACCAAACCTTTCATATCGAAGAGGTTTTTAGGAAGAAATAAGGATTTTTTATTTTATTACCAATAGTAAAGCTTAAAATTACCGAGGCTATTTGCTCTTTCCTTTTAGGTATAAAATCTGAAGATGTGGCCGAGTTTGGGAACAGCTGGATTGTGGACCTTCCCCATGAACCGCCCTGTCCTGCTATAGATGATGACTTTCCTGGACCATGCTCATCTGAATCTGAAATAGATGTAAGTGTATGACGGCAGTGTGTGTGATGGTTAAGTCCAAAATGTAAATGCTTATACAACTACTGTACAGTATGTCATCATAAAAGTGAACTAAAATAATGCATGTATGATTTACATGTTACCTCCCACTAGCTTTTTGGCAGATTAGCGAAGCAAGCTAACTCCAGTAGGTCTAGTACATATTCTCACCTGAGGCACTAGTGATTTCTATGACCTTTATTTGTCAGGTCTTTAAACAAATTCAGTGTAAGCTTACATATGACAAGGAGGTACGTGGCGTCGCACCTCCACGGTCGAGGGTTCGATAAATGCCTTTAGTGTGTGTGTGGAGTTTGTTCTCTCTGTGCTTGGTGGGGTTCGTCTGGGTACTTTGGTTTCCTCTCACAGTCAAGAGAAAAGACGTAAAAGACATGCAGATTAGGCTAAATGACCTCCCCAAATTGCAAACACTTATACACCAGGCACTCAAAATGTAATTCCGTCTCATCATCTGTATCGCTTTATCCTGTATTCAGGGTCGCGGGGGCCTGGAGCCTATCCCAGGAGACTTAGGGCACGAGGCGGGTACACTCTGGACAGGGTACCAGTCTATCACAGGGCGCACACACACACACACACACACACACACACACGCTCATTCATACACTACTGGCAATTTAGTCAGTCTAATCTGCATGTCTTTGGACTGTGGGAAAAAACTGGAGTACCCCGAGGAAACCCACCAAGCACAGGGAGAACATGCAAACTTCATGCACACAGAGCCGGGAATTGACCCCGGACCCTGGAGGTGCAAGGTGACAGTGCTAACCACTACACCACCAAAGCACAATAGTGACATGGCAATTATTAGTAATTAGAAATGTAGGTAAACATCTGCTTATTTTATTTTATTTGTACATTTAAAGAGTATTTTCAATTTTCTTTTAGCACATACAGTATGTAATTAACAGTGCTTTTTTGATGTACTGTAGGTAGTTAATCATTATAGAAATTGCCAAACGCTTGCAGTAAAACTATTCATTAATAAAACACATAGTATACATTCAACTGAGGAGAGTAAATACAAAGTGGGGCCTAAATGGTTATAATAATCTTAAATGTGTTGCTATATGTAGCTTTTTTATATGTAGACATTTTTATTGTATTAGCAGGTGTGCTATTTATACCCTTTTTGTTTTATGTCTCTCACACAGGATGCCATTGAGAAGTGCAGTGCTTTGCTTTACTTTCCTTTTATCTCCTGCCATGACAATATAGATCCCAATCCATTTGTTGCCAGCTGTGTGTCGGACCTGTGTGTGTAAGTACGGTCCGCGTGTCTGTGCATGTTTGCATGTGTTTACACTTAATAGTATGCAGCATTACATGCAAAACAACATGATATCATTTTTTCATAATTCAAATTTGATTTGTCGAGTGTCACAGTACTCCACGTATAAAGAGTTTAAAGGTACTTTGAAAGGTGCATTTAAATGTTAAATACTGAAATGCATTCAAAGCGATGGGATATGCAGTATTAGGTAGCAATGGAGCAGTCAGTTTTCTAGATTGATGTCCGTGGCCTTTGCTGGCTTGACTTCTCCCTATAGTGCATCCTGGTGCTATCTTTTTCCCAGATAAGCAGCACACAAGCACCCACATGATGTAACAGAAAAACGTGATTCGTCAGACCAGGCTGCATTCTTTCACTGCTCGTGATCCTCTCCGGGGTAGTCAGTGGATAAGGCATTGGACTATGGTTCGTAAAATCCCAGGTTCAAATCCCACGACCACCAAGTTGTCCTTGTTGGGACCCTCAACTGCTCAGATGTATAATGAGATAAAAATGTAAGACGCTCTGGATAAGGGCATCTGCCAAATGCCTAAATGTATAATTAGGTACGTGATTCAGTTCTTTTGCTTGAGTGCCCGTTGCCGCTGCATTGGGGATCATTGGGGATTACAGGGATCATCATGCAGACTCTGAGCTTAGGTTTTTGGTCTGGTCCAATTTTTAACAAGACTATTTGAGTGATGTAATGAGTATGAGCGAGTATGTACAGTATGTGTACATGTGAAGAAGAGCAGTTTTAGATCTAGAGATTAGTTCCAGGATCAGCTGCTGACTGAGATGACAGAGAACCACAAATTTCAAACCACAAAATTATATTTTAGTGCATGTTTTATCATTTACCTGTATACCTCTCTGAAACCCTTAAGGTCCAATTATGCACCTTGAAGTATATGCAAGTAAAAAAAATAAAGTTTAATACTGTTATTTCTAAAGATTCACCATATAGTTTTGTAACATTGTAAAGTGTATTTGTTTTCCAGGTCACATGATGAAGAAACATTTTGCCGGACGCTTGTCGAATACACCAGGGCCTGCTCGCATGTTGGATATCCAGTACGAGAATGGAGAGACAGCTTCCCTACATGTGGTCAGTCTAGACTATTCCATTTATTATTAAATATTAAACAGATAAGTGAAGGGCAGTCCATCCCATCCAGGGATGTGAATCTGTGTAAGCAAGGGGTTTACTAATCTGATATCGTCACTCAATATTTGAGCCAGTATTGGCCTGAGTTTTTTTCATGAATGAAAGTTCTTTTTTTTTTTGCTCATTTGATGTAGAACACACTTACTGTGTATGAGAGTAAATGCTCCCTTTATATCTTTATATAACCCCCTGATACACTAATGCACTTATCCCAGTGGTTAACTAGTGCTTGGATACCATCAAGGTAGAAGGTTGTCTCTGTACACCTGAGCAATCATTGGACTGCCTGTCTGAAAGGCTGGCCTCCCAGGAACTCCTTTAACAGTCAAAACATGTGGAAATGACTTGGATCAAGGTCAGGACTGTACTGGGATGTGGCAGTAACTCCCAACTGAGTTCCTCTAATGTGCAAGTTGTGTTGGCGAACCATTGTGTGTACAGTACCCACGGACAGATGGGTCCCTTTCGCAAGTTGGCGATTTCCAAGGATCAGGTGTTCCACTCAATTAATGTGCACACGAACGACTGCAGTGCGCTCCGAGTCAACTCGGCCGATGTACTACCTTCTTTAAAATTCTTCGCACCATTCAAAATAAATGTTGTACTGCTGCTTGAGTCTCATCACCGTACTGTGCTTGAAGTCTGGAAATGTCAATCGTTCTTCATTCACGTGTCCCGGTTTTACGTTAGCGCCGGTCGTATTTATTCCAATAAACTCGTGTGAAGTTGACCATGCACAAAAGCACGGCAAAAGCACACAATTTGCACACATATTTGGCAAAATTAGCAGAAGGGAGGATGCTCAAGTAAAAGTATCAGTAAAAGTATTAAATCAAAAGCAGAAACATAGGATATATTCATCAGTTCTTGCTTTTTTACATCTTTCAGTTTTGGATCAGCATGTTTGCAAAATCAGGAGTGTTCATTATAATGAATATTATTACATTATGCGTTATAGCAGATGGATGTGAAGATAGCTTTGTCCATAGAGACTGTATCAGTTGTTGCCCTCCCACCTGCACTTTTGAAAAAGAGTGTCTGGGCACCAACCTGCACTGTCTGGATGGATGCTACTGCCCTGATGGTAAGTGTTACACCATACTCATTATTCTTATAGGATAAATCTCATTACACGTATACATGACATATAATTCAAGGCTAAACCTCTTTTAGATTTTGAATGCTGTAGAATTCATATTAATGATTTCCAGAGCAACATAAGCCTCATCTTTCTCCTACTAACATTATTCGTGACCTATATTGCGTGGTCTGATTTAAATCATTTCAGAAACTGTAGTTTAATTTACCAGTTCTAGAGAACTGGATCTCAGGGTTCAGAAATGTTGCTGGAAATATCTCAGTGTCTCTAATTTTTCCCCCTCTATTTTCACACCAGGTATGATTCTACAGAATGGAACTTGTATAGCGGTGTCTCAGTGTCCGTGTGTGTATCATGGCACTGCTTATCCTTTGGGTCATGTTCTGGAGCAGGGCTGTACAGTCTGGTAATGAACACTTACAGTATCATTTAAATTAAAAGCTGTGAGCTTGAGAGTTTAGGCCCTCTGCTGTTCAAGAAGCCCAACTGCATTAGATGAATGATTCCATAGATGTATACTTGAAGATGTAGTCACAGTTTTTATGTTTTCAGTGTGCCGGGATGGCTGCCAAATTAGTAAACATGCCACAGTACTAATGTGATACGGCATGCCAAGTTATATTAAGACTAGATGAGCCAGACAACCAGGTATCATTTACTGTATGTGAACAAGCAACATAACTGGTGCAACCATCGCAATTTTGCCAAATATTGCGGTTGTTAAATTGGGAACTACAAAAATGATGTACATGAGACAAAAAATAAATAAATAAAGTAAAAACATCACTATCACTAATTACTAATAAAATCCTGTCACTAATAACATACTCATTGTTTACAGTCGTATTTATTTATCTACTCATCTGCATTAATTTTCACTGCCTCAGTCTTGCACCACGGTGGTGCAATGGTTAGCACTTGCACCTCCAGGGTCTGGGTTCGATTCCCATCTCTGTGTGCATGGAGTTTGCATGTTCCTCCCACAGTCCAAAGACATGCAGATTAGGCGTTCCCAAATTGCCCGTACTATGTAAATGAGTGTGTGAGTGAGTGTATACTGTATGTTTGTGTGCCCTAAGCCTCCTCGGATAGGCTCCAGGTCACCGGCGACCCTGAATACAGAATAAAGTGGTATAAAAGATGAGTGAGTGAGTGAGTGAGTCTTGCACCATTCACTTTTGCACTGCTGTCACTTTCCATGGCTATAACTCCATGCACATCTCAATTTCCTGTAGTCTATCCACTAATAGTCATCCTCATTCCCCTATATTTGCACATATTTGTTTCATTCCCTTTATTCCCTTATTTTTATCCCGAAATTTTATTCAGGATCAATAAAGTATCTATCTATCCATCCATCCATCTATCTATCTAATTAGCACTTCTTTTTTTTCCCAGGTTTAATAATGTGAACCAATTCCAGTAATTTTAGGAATCTCCTTATTTGCTTTTATCTATCTATCTATCTATCTATCTATCTATC
>JAOVVB010000037.1:34565785-34583704 GCA_028570985.1 Heterobranchus longifilis | reverse complement strand
GTAGAATGTAGAAAATAAATCACTAAACAAAAACAAAGAAATTTGCAAGTGATCCCAAACTTTTGAACGGTAGTGTACAGTATATGATTTGTATATGCATTTGTTTGGAGTACAATTAAAAAACAAATCCTTAGAGGTACACCACTATACCATTTCTCACTAGATTTCCGACTAGAAACCATCAGTGTTTTGGTTGCTATATAACGTTTAGAGTATATATATATTTTTTTACTTCAGGGCTCCCTACTGTCTCACTGGAGTCTGCCGAGCGGCCAAACTACTTCCTGTGTGTCACACCCGGTCGCGTTGTGCGCCTGGAGCGCTGGAGACCCGATGAGGACTTTCGACGGCAGGCAACCTTCATTCATCACCAGGGCTTGTGGTTACCCGGGCGATCTTCTTTCGAGCTGCACAGTCAAAAGGGCGTCTTCATTACTCTCACACACACACATGCGCGTGCACAGACCTACGACAACTCATACACTTTTAAGGCCAGCAGCAGTTTTATCATCGAGGGTAAGAAAGTTTCCATAAATACATCAACTCTCACATAGACCTCATTCTCATCTGTTCAGTGTCTGTGACTAATGGAAGTCACATGGATGTTTCTTTAAAATCTATATATAAAAAAAAAAACATTATCATTAGCAATATAAAGAATATTCATGAAAAAAGCTAAGTCTAATTGTGTGTATGCATAGACATGAGTGCTGAAAGAGCATGGGAGAAATGTGATCAGAACCAAAATCATTTTTTGTTCTGTCTTGTTGAAATAAGTTTTACTCTTTTGCTAAAATTTGTAACATTTATTTTTTTGGTCTCAAAATAACCTGGATTTCTGTAATATTATATTATATTATATTATATTATATTATATTATATTATATTATATTATATTATATTATATTATATTACTTTAATTTAAACTGAAAAAACAAGCTATTAAATTGTTCAAAATCTCATGCATCTGCACTTAATACAGTTTTGTTAACGTACAGTCTTAAACATGTGCCTGTGTCTACTTCTGTTCCAGAGAGCAGCTTTGTGATTCCATATCGACTGATGTGCGAGTGGAAATACCACGCATGTGCAAGCGGATGTGTGAAAACATGCCGAGACCCCTTTGCCACACGCTGCCAGTTCTTGCCCCTGTAAGGTTCAAAATATGAGAAAATTGGTATTTCATTATAATACGCAAACCAACACAACAGGCAGTAAGACTCACCTGGATACAGTAAACTGATCAGACATTGTGTAGGTCTCACTTCTGCCACCAAAGACCTGAACTCCAGGAGACCTCTGAAGGTGTGCGCTGACATCTGGTACAAAGACATTAGCGTTAAGTCGCGTCGTCTCCATGGAGATGAATGGAGTTTCACTACAAAGGGGCATATGGGGTTATTTTTCTCAATTTTGGAGCACAAGTTACCTGCAGATTAGGCCATAATCTCAAATGTGAAGACAAAAGTAAAAATAAATGCTGTTATTTTGTGCATGAATGCACATCCACACATGCAGGTGATTCTTACTGTCCCGAGTGGCAGCGGTTAAATAAAAACCAGGATTTTCTTAGTTCTCTGCGTATATCCAGTATAAAAATGCCTTTACAGGTATCCTTTAAAATCATTTATTCTCTAAACTTGTTGTAAAGTGGTACTGCAGTCGTGTCACTGAAACCCTGTGTGTGTGTGTGTGTGTGTGTGTGCAGGGCGGAAGGATGCTTTCCCCGCTGTCCGAAAACCATGGTGCTGGATGAAGTGACAAGGAGGTGTGTGTACCCCGAAGACTGTGAGTACCACCATCATCTGCCACTTTAACACTATTTTTTTCCCCTTATCAGCTTATGATTGATACTTATTAATTTTTTTTGCAGGCATAATACTTCCGCCAACTCCTACTCCTTACATGTTTGTGACTCGTTCGAACAGAACCACCACGGTTCCTACCACGACGGTCCCGACAACTGTGACTACAACCACGACTACCACGACTACCACACCAACCACGACCACACTTCCCACCACTGAAGGCACCACCAGCACCACGCCGGCTCCGACGTCAGCTCCTACAACGTCTACCTTCATTACGACTCCTGAAATCCTTACGTCTTCTTCACCAAGCACGGAAAGCCCGTTCGTTACCACGTTACCACCGCCCACCACTCAGCCAACCACCACACTTCCTCCTACTACCACCACCATTACTACTACACCACCACCACCCACCACTACAGAGATCCTGACTACAACCGAGGAAACAACCACTACCGTCCCCACTACTACAACTCCTTCCACCACGCAGCCGATTACAACAACGACCGCGCTCATCACCACAGAGACGGCCCCTGTTTCCACTGTAACCGAGGAGGCATTTATTTTGACGTCGACTGCAGAAACGACCACGGAGCCGACGTCCACTGCTTCGTCCACATCACCCACAACACTCAGCGCAACAACCACATCTCCTGCATTTGTGATTCCCACTGGACCCTGCACGGTGAGCCGCTTGGTGTTAAATAAGTCATTAAATAGTCGTTATATTAACAATCTGTGATAGTCTGTGATTAATCACAATTTTAAAATACTTAGATTGACTTGTATTATAATCGTGCAATGTTGGAATAGAGAAATGCACAAACAGATTATGCATGCAGTGGCTGGGTGGAATGTGGTGTGACGATTCACCAACAGCAGGGCTCGAACCCGCTTCCTCAGATCCGAAAAACAATAAACTAGAGACTGAGCCACCTGGGCCACCACTTCCACAGCTTATGTTCAATGTATTCCTGTAAAAATAGTTTCTCTTGAAGGTAGCTCAAGCACACAACTGTGGTTTTATACAAACGTCCATCTAGAGGCTTTTTATAATGAGACGTGCTGTTCAGCACATCTGGTGATGTTTCCGCAGTCATCTTATTATCTGCGTAAAAAGGTTATGGAAAGCCATTAGGGTCAAACTTGGTCATATGATTAATTTGCGTTAAAAAAAATGGTAGTTACGTGTTAGAATTCCTAGACTGATCACATGTTAACGGGTAAATATTGACAGCCCCAGTTAAATATGATATTTTATTAAGATTTTATTAGATTAAACATATCATGCACAAGGCAAATGAAAAACAATAAAAACCCATGAAGAACAGCCCTTTTTTTTTGATGATATGCTGTTGAACAAACTTTGATTTTTTTCGTTTTAAAAAATAAATAAATAAATAAATCACGCACTTATTATGACCGGTATGTTATGTTTTTTTCAATCATGCTATAAACAACATAATCAGTCAGCTATGCAAACTAGACCTTGGCTTGGTCTTAGTCTGTTTTTTATTTTCTGATCTCTCAGCAAATCACCCTTGTGTTAACCCACACCCTTAACTCTAAATCTGAAAAGGATTAAACGCAGTGAAAGCTCATGCCTGAGATCCAATAACTCCTTGTAGTTTGAGGCATTCTTGCCCTGCTGCCAGTGTGACCACATTACAGCTGTGGGGTGGGATTGAGGAGGTTCAAATAAAAAAAATAATAAATAAAAGAAATTCTGGTGAATATCCCATCACTGGTCGATTCATAACCTTGTCAAGTGGAATACTAAAACATACATGTAGTGTATCATAACATGGAATCCATGTAATCAGGAAATATGATCACAATGTGCTTTTCCCGTCCTTGTTGTAGCCTCCGTTCTCTGTCCGAGTTGACGAGTGCAGTGAGTACATCTGCTTTAATGGGCAGCTGATGCTATACAACGCCTCCCTGCACTGCAGATTCAACATTACCCAACCTCAGTGTAACCTACTGGGCATGGCCATTCAGATCAACACAGACCCCTGCTGTCCACTGTGGCGCTGTCCCTGTAAGACACACACACACACACACACACACACACACTCACACACACACACACACACACACACACTCTGGCCCTCCGGCACCATATCACCATATTCAGTTACTATAATGAATTAATAACTAGTAACTACTATGAATCCGCTTCTCACTATTGGGTTTTGAGAGTTTAAAGGGTTAAAGGTTACTCCACAAAAGCCTATGTTAAGGCGCCACAGTGGCTTAATGGGTAGCACTGTGGCCTTGCACCTGCAGAGTTCGGGTTCAATTCCCACCTCAGGGTCTGTGTGCATGGAGTTTGCATGTTCTCCTCGTGCTTGGTGGGTTTCGTCAGAGTACTCTTGTTTCCTCCCACTGTCCAAAGACATACAGATTAGGCTAATTGGTGTTCCCAAATTGGCTGTAGTGTGTGAATAAGTCTGTGAATGTTGACCGGAGGTTCCGCCAGAGTCGTAAAATGGGGATAAATACAATGGTGATCACATTTGGCCTTCACGGTCCTTAGTTGGACTACAGATGTTCATAGGGCGATGAATGGATAGTCCTATGTTGCTACTCTATTCTTATACCGAGGGCAGAAACAGATCAGTTAAATCTCTTTCCTGCCATTAAAAAAATAACAATAGTAACAAATAAACCTTGCCAATAAATACAGACCTGTATATATCCTGTGTATTAACATTAATTTACGGAAGATATAACATCAAGATTAATGTTATTGTATACAGATAAGCTTAATATAAGTTGTGTAATATAGTGGAGTAAAAGTAAAGTGAAAAGTATCCATTAATAAAGTACAAACATATACATGAAAACTCTTCTTTAAGTACAGTAACAAAGTAAATGTCCTTAGTTCTCTTCGAACTCTCGATACAGATTCTGTTACTGATATTTGTGTGTGTGTGTGTGTGTGTGTGTGTGCTCTCAGGCCGCTGCTCTGTAATCTCAGACCTCCGTGTGATCACATTTGATGGGAACAATGTTGCTCTGTATGATAACGGCTCCTATATACTGGTCCACCTGCCCCGAGAGAATATTGTGGGACACGTCGAGAAATGTCCCACCAGTGAGGTGAACAACACACACAAACTTCCCAATAGTCTGTATAAATATATGTAAAAAAAAAACAAAAAAAAAACGAATGCTTGATTTTGTTTTTCTTATTTGTTTGTGTTTCAGAGTGTGAACTACATTAGACGACCTGTAAGTTTACGGCTGTTATTATAAATATTATTGACTGATTTGATTGTCTGACAATGCCTAAGTAGAACTTATTTCTTTTTTATTTTTGCATCTTCTAACCTCTCTGTCTCTCTGATAGACGCCTACAGGTGGAACCTCTGGGCTGTGTTTTAAGAAGTTGAACATAACCACTCATGCCTACAGGATCATGATCAGTCGCCTTGACCGCAAGGTACACAGCCTTTTAACATACATTAGCGTGCTGAACATACAGTATAACCAAACCCAAATCACTGTCTGCCTTATTGTACGATGTCTACTCCATTGTTTACCAATAGTTTTTCTCCACACCAAGTACGGTATGTGCCGAAAATATACCCTGGTAAATCAACACACTACCGTGTGTATGTTAGTTTCTCAGGGAGGAATAAACTCTCAGACCACAACAAGTGATTTTTATTTTGTTTTATTTCTAAATATGAAGTTTTAATGCTGTCTTTGCATGATTCGATGTAGGTATCAGTGAACCAGATCACAGCTCGGCTGCCGTTCACCAGGTTGAACCTGCACATCGACGACACAGGGACCATGTACATCATTCACACCCCTAGTGGAATCAGTATCCAGTGGTACCACAGCACCGGCATCATGGTCCTACAGGACGGCGCTCCTGATAACACCTCCACCAGGGGCCTCTGTGGTCAGTATGTGTGTGTGTGTGTGTGTGTGTGTGAGCTAAAAACTTTCAGCTAAAATGGAAACAAAAGCAAAGTATGGTCCCTTTGTAGCACTCTAGATGACATAATTAAAATGATTACACATTAAAGAAGGTTGCAGAAGTGATTAGATACATTTAAATTTTGTGCTGTATGATACAATGCTATACTTTACAGTTGAGAGAGAAATGTATAAAGCAGGGTAATTTGAAGTAAACAAAACCTTCCATATCAAATATGTTATAATTTAATATATTATGATAATGTCATAAGAGTAAATTTATCAAGTAACATAAATCATAGCAAGACTAAGCGAAGGTCATGGCCAATTATCTATCATACTGTAACTACACTGCCTGGCCTAAATGTCGCTAAAAGTCGCTACATTCTAATAATTTGTTGGATTGTGTTTTGTCTTTAGTATGGCCGTGGCATCTTTCCAATAAGCTCATGTAATGTCACAGCATTTATTTATATGCAGAGTCACATTACGTTCTCTCCAAAGATCTTTGTAATGATGATGGGAGAGTTGGACTGCTGCAATCCATGTGTGAAAATGTTGTCCTATGCTTCCCGAATCGCTTTTTCACAATTTTAGCCCCATGTATCCTGGCATCATTATCTTGGAATATGCCCATGCCATCAGGGAAGAAAAACCTGGTCATTGAGTACATTCAGGTCGTCAGCTGAGTAAACTTTTTAAGCACATAACGTTGCCGAGTGTAGACCTGAGCGACTGAAGCAACCCCAGATCATAACACTGTCTCCGCAGGCTTGTACAGTGGACACTATGCATGATGGGAGCATCACTTTACCCTAAACCTAAGCCTGGACTTATGGACAGACCACATGACCTTTTTTCCGTTGCTCCACAGTTATTTCTTTATGCTTCCTAGCAAATCAAAGCCCTTGTTTTCTGATGATTGTCACTGATAAGTGGTTTTCTTGAGGCTACGCTGCTGTTTAGTCCCAGTCCCATGAGTTCTCTTCACTCTGTGTGTGTAACTGCTCTTACGTTCACTATTAAACATAGAGCCGTGAGTTCTACTGTTGTTCTATTTATGATTTGATTTATGATTTGATTTCACTAAGTGCATAAGTGATCTTCCACCACCCTCATTCAGGATGTTTTGTCAACCACATTTTTTCCTCGAAGATGACGGTTCATTTATGCTTCCAGGTTTTAAAAATGCGTTTTACTGTACAGTTCTTAACCCAATTTTAGCAGTTTCAGCAATCTCCTTAGTTGTTTTCTTTGCTTGATACAGGAAAATAATGTAACCCTCTTGAAACAGAGTAACATCTTTGCCACAACCACAGGATATCTTCTGACATGGTTGTTTAATAAATGAGAAGCTGCTCACTAGTATATCAGGTAGAGTTAGGGTTAAATAACTTGTAGCAGTTTAATCATATTAATCCCTGCGGTAATTATCCAATGCTAGGCTCATAGCTATTTGTTTAGTTAAATCTATAAATACGATTGAGGCACCAAAAATACATAATTTTCCTAATATAGTGAACTCAGTTAAGTAAAGCAGATCCTAAACCGGATATTCCAGCATATTGACATACAGAAAGAATGTATTTGAGACTAACATATGCTTCGTCTCTCAGGCTGCTGTGACGGTAACCCAGCAGACGACTTGCGTCTGCCCAATGGGACAGTGATGCGAGACGTGGAAGAGATCCCTTTGTTTCTTCATAGCTGGATGGTGGACACATCCGAAGAAACGGATTACTTCCGGAGAGTGGGAGACAACTGCACTACGGGAAACTGCTCCAAGTGTTTTCAAATGCTCAACCAGACCCCGTTCTCCAAGTGTCATCACAAGGTCCTGCACAGAATTATAAATATTTATATAAAAACTATATATTTTTTCATAAAAGACAGAACAGTGTAACGAAATAAATTATGGAATAGATTAAGAATAAAATATAGAAAAACTTATTTGCATTAAAAAATAGAAGAACAAAATATATATATATATTAAAAAAAAACTTAGCTGTACAAAAATAATCTTGGCTGTACAAATATGGAAAATATGGTGTGGAAATTGATATAGAATTTAAATAGAAATGTCTGTGGAGTGTTCAAATATGCATGAATGTGAAGATGTAATAACAATAAATGTACAAAAGTGTGCAAAATGAGATGAAACAGAACTGTCCATGGTGAGTGCAGATGTGCATGAATGTTTAAATGTATAATGTCCATAAATGGTGTTACATTACATTAATTGAGAAAGTACTGAAACATTTTCTATTCCAAATTCAATCATGTATTTTGCGCTGTGTTAACAAATTTTCTACAAGCACTGCGCAATTTACCCCATTTAGTCAGCCATTCACCGGATCAAAATTCACATTTTTGTTTTTCACAAGTACATTAAGGATTCATTGTACAACAATGCGTTTGTTCATTCTGAGTGGATGTTGAATTGTAAATGATATGTTTCTATAGGTTTCACCGGAGCATTTCTGTGACAAAATCTGGGCAGGTGACCTGCACTACAAGGAACACGAGTGTGACTTTCTCGCTGCTTATGTAGCCATCTGTTACACTCACCAGATCTGCTTCAGCTGGAGGAAAAGCAACTTCTGCCGTAAGTCTTCACATGCACAAATAATGTACAGTACACACACACACACACACAGATATACCAGGTCTCATGCACTAACTCTGGATTGTGTTCTTGTTCATGTTCATGTACATTCTGCGTACTTTATTGTGTGTTTGTTTGTACGTGGCAGCTCTGAAGTGTCCACCTGGTAAAGAGTATAAGCCGTGCGTGAACACGTGCAAGACGATGACGTGTCAGAATCGAGATTATTATGAGGAGAGCACCTGTTCGTCCATCCGAGAGGAATGTGTGTGCAAGAGCGGTACCATCCTGCACCGAGCCGACTCGGCGTTCTGCGTCACTGAGGACCAGTGTGGTGAGGAATCACGCGCTTGTGCAATCAAAATGTAGAAATGAAAGGTTTAGTTTTTAGGTAAAATGGTTAAGTGATATGTAAATGAATCATAATTATTATCCCGTAGACATGACACTGGGCTGTTTTTAATAGATGATACTGTATTTATTATTAATTTTACTCCAGTATAGGATTTACAGTATGCATATGCCAGCTCCATCAATGACCATGGACATGTTGCTCTTAAATCCAAGAGCATTTTAGTTATTTTTTGTTTAGCTTCATTATTAAAAATATACTGTATAGGGTTCAGGATTGTGCAACATCTCTTTTTTTTCAACACAACATGCTGTAGGCAATATAATCAACTGAATTTTTATTTCATTTTAACCAACTATACAAACTTGACTGAGCAATAAATGTAAAAATCTAAGTCACATTGGGAAAGTAATAATAAAAAGTCCCATTGGCAAAGAAATAGTACAGATACACATGATCACATGTTTGTATGGTTATTTTCTGTTGTTGTTACGACCAAAAAACAAACAAACAAACAAACAAAAAGCTTATTTTGACAGTCCCATATTCCGGTTGTGGTAAAATTTACACATTAATAAAGTAATGATAACTTTTATTTTATCTGGCATCCTGTATCTGTAAAACCCAAATGCACAGTTTGATTTACAGTATTTATTTTATCATTATTGATTAAAATGTAATTATAATTGTATTTGTAACTATGTAAGTATAATTGTATTGTAATTGCGTATTATAATTATGTTATATAATTACTATATTGTTTGTGTAAGTATAATTGTATTAGAATAATTGTAGTATAATTATATAATTGTTATATGACACAGAAGCAGTGATGCCGGCATGGATCTTTGCCTGCTGATCAGTTAGTCACAAATATGTTTAGTTTTTTATACTTTATGTAATTAATCGTGTGTTTTTGTGTCCGACATGTGCGTGTCAGTGTGTACGGATAACGATGGTGCTCCACGGGCCCCAGGGGAGGTGTGGAACGGTTCTCTGCGAGGCTGCTGTCTCTTCACCTGCCTGGAGAATGGCAGTGTTGTCCCGGTGGAGCCTGAGTGTCCTCCTGAGCCTGTCCCTCTGTGTGAGCGTGACGGCGAGTACTACATCGATGTGCTGGAGGAGGGCGCTTGCTGCCCGAAAAAGATTTGCGGTACACATGCACACACATCAGTACAAACAAAATACATGCCATTTGTGTTCTATAAGAAGGACTAGTATGTGTATATGTGTGTTATGTGTGTGTATAGAGTGTAACATGACCATTTGCCAGAATGACATTCCTTCCTGTGAGATTGGGAACAAGCTGGTTACTGGCTATAGCACCGTCTCCTGCTGTCCTGAATATCGATGTGGTCGGTGAAGTTACTTCATCATTAATTCACTTCTAATATAAAGTGGCTTGCTCATTTAGATAGAAATAATAAATCTGAAATCATTATTTTGTTACAGAATGTGACCCCCTGTCCTGTCCCAGTGTCCCAATGCCTGAATGCAAAGAGGACCAGTTTTTGGTGGAAGTCAGAGGGCAGCATGCCTGCTGCTATAACTATCTATGTGGTAAGAAGAGTTTGACGAGTCTGCTTTCAGTGATTAGCGGTCAAGAGCTGTACCAGTCAAAAGTTTAGACACAAGTTTGGATTAATTTTCTATATTATAGATAAATACTGAATTTGGCATTTGGTAATTAAATAACAACAACAACAACAACAACAACAACAACAGTCAGCTGTTATTTTAAGACATGAAGGTCAGCTGTACTGGAACATTTCTCACAAGAACAGTATTGTGTCGAGTGCATTTGCAAAACCCATCAAGCTCCATGATGAAACTGGCTCTCATGAAGACCATCACAGGAAACAAGACCAAAACTGACCTCTGCTGCAGAGGAGAAGTTCATTTAGAGTCACCAGCCTCAGAAATCACCAGTTAACAACCAGTACCACAGATTAGAGCCGTTAGGAAGGATTTACAGAAAAGGAATAGCAAATACATCACAATATCTATAATAATTGTTCAAAGAAGATTATTATATATGATGCCACCAGCATTATTTTACAGTGTAGAAAGAAATATAAATCAGAAAAGACAATGGAATTAGAAGGTGTGCCCAAACTTTAGACTGGTACTGCAGCTAGATCGACACATTTTGTTATTCGCACAAATTATTGGGCTAAAAATTAAGTTTGGGAAAGTAGGTACTGAGAATTGGAAATAAATTTGAAAAAAAAAAATAATAAGAAGAAGGAAAAAGTTAAATTAATATACAGTACAAGCCAATTGGCATAAATTGAGCCAACAGGGTAAAAAAAAGAGTATAGTATTAAGTTTTAAAACATTGAGTTCTCACCATGTCTCTGTGCTTCTCGAATGAACATTTTCAAACCCTTCAGCTTTATCACATCATAGACTAATTAACTTTTGGAATTTGCAAAACTGTGTATTAGAATGTTTAGTAGGAGTTCTCAAATACTTTGCAGTCAGGGAGGCCTAGTGAGGTAAAATCAAAAACTATCCGGCCCCCTAAGTACATATTTTATTTATGAATTATTCAAAGTGTATTAAATTTCTTGATTTATTGAAGATCTTTTTAGATCTTTAGAATCTAAACTTTCAACAATAGGACCATAATTCAATTCAATTCAATTGAATTTTATTTGTATAGCGCTTTTAACAATTGATATTGTCGCAAAGCAGCCTTACGCGATCAAAAGAATTATTTAAGTTTGTATGAGATGTGAACGTGTATAAATCAAAATGATAAGATTGTCCCTGATGAGCGAGACGAGGACGACGGCGACAGTGGCGAGGAAAAACTCCCTGAGATGGCAGTAGGAAGAAACATTGAGAGGAACCAGCATCAACAGGGAACCCATCCTCATCTGGGTGATAACGGATAGCAGGGACTGTTCTGCAGACATACTGTGTGTTAGGAGGCTGGAAGTTCAGTATAACAGGAGATGTGTATAAGTTCGTTCCTGGAGGCTCAGGTAGACAGGAAGGAAACTCCAGTCCTGAACTACGTTATTATTAACAGGAGTACTATTTTATAGATTTTGGTTAAACCCATTTTTGTACTACTGTATAGCAATTCGAAAATAAAACTTTAATATAAAATGGAAAGTAAAATACAAAATTTTCTGAAATCCCACTTTAACTGTAAGTCAGCACAAAGCTGTAGAAACCGTTTTTGGGATTCCAACTCACCATCTCTTATTTAACATGACTGACCATTGGCTGCTTTGTTGCTTCATGTTGCTGCCTTGTACAGAAGTTATTTACAGTTATTATAGTGATGTCCCATGTTACTATATGTAGTGCAATCATTCAAACTGCACTATTTTTGTCCATCTTGTCAGAGTCATGTTTGTAAATGGACTTAATTTTAATCCTTTTAACGCCTTTATGACTGGCTGACAACTTACGTAGCCATGAGAGTTTTGGCTCCCTGTAAATGCCATCAATTGAAAAATTTATTATTCTTGTACGCTGATAGTAGTGCAGTTCAATGTGACCTTAATATCACAATTAATTGAACATGTTATCTCAATTATAATTAATTAAGGTACTGTACTATTAGTATTTTGTATTGTAAATATGGTAAACTATTACAGTGGGGATTTCTTATTATTATTTTCTAATGAAAGAACTCTCTATGTTGCTTCTATGTCAAAGACTGGACAGGGTCATGTGGGTAGTACTGTATGGTTTTAAGGGGCAGTACATAAACACAGAGAATTTTAGCATTAATTAAAGTATTAACAGAATTAAAAATAAAATAAAAAACAAACCTGAAGTAATCAACATTACTAGAGTTAGAGGTTCTGAATATCGGTTGTGATTAATTTTCGATTGATTGCTCAATCCTATACAATAGTATGATCTGTAGTATGAGCATAGTATAGGATAGTATAATTTGCGTTTTTACTTTGCCATAAATGTTATACTGTGTGTGTGTGTGTGTGTGTTTGACAGTGTGTGAGTCCTGCATGGAGCCCATCCCAGTGTGTCTGCCGGGAGAGATTTTGGTTGTGGATATGAACACTACTCATCACTGCTGCCCCAGTTATCACTGCGGTAATTCAACACATACACAAGCACACTCAAGATCAGATGGTAATAACGGATGATGAAATCATATATAATTTATAATCAATGAAAATAAACCACTAAATTATTCATTTAGCTACAGTAGTTATCACATAGCTGCTCGACCTTTGGTGTTATCGGTTTAATTAGTACTTCACAAAAAATACTGTGCACAACTACAGTTACAACTTAATTACACTTTCTTCCTGCAAAATTTAAACATGGTGTTGTGAGTTGATAATATTGGAAGGGTGTCGATCTTTAATTGCTTAAATGCTAAATAGTGCAATTGAAACCTTACAGCACCTTTTATTCTATTTAAAGCTTTTATTAAATCTTAATTTTTTGTTTTTTAAGCTTAAATTCAATACTCATTGCTTTTGTTTTTGCAGTGTGTGATATGAACCTGTGTCCTGAGCCCAGTATTAGCTGTGATACTGGTACTGCACTGGTCAAGAGGCCTGTACCTGGCAGCTGCTGCCCTGAGGTCCACTGTGGTAATATTCATATTCACATAAATCCTTTATATACAAAGTATCCCGGAAAACTCTGTACACAGGGGAACTTCGTCTGTGCCATCGTCAGTGGGTGTCTATTTGGTCGCTCTGAAACACTTCCAGTGTTTTTGAAAAGTTTTTCAACAGAGTTTCCTATTAAAGTTTATTGCAACATTGCCATAGATTCCCAATAGGGCCTTGAAAATTATTTTATTAAATTTTTCTTTTGTCAAAAGCATTCTTCAACCATGTCCAGGGTCGAGGGTTCAATTTCCCCAATTCCCCATCTCTTGGTTCCAATCCCAGCTCGGGTCTGTGTGCATGAAGTTTGCGTGTCCTCCCCGTTCTTGGTGGGTCTTCGATTGATTCGGTTGAAAAAAAGTGCGATGTTCTTTGTTTATGGAGACTTTTGGGACACTGTGTATACCCATACTAATGTATTGATCTGATTCAGTTCGCTAACTGTCGTCTCTCCCTCAGAGTGTCAGTGTGACAGTATCACACGGCCTCAGTGCGCTGTGGTGAGTTCCTGTTCACCGCATGTCACCTGTATCTCTATGTCCTTTATGTTTTATGATTTCATAACTAACTATATGATGTACAGGACATATAAACCCTATACACAAACATATATTTAATGAGATCTAAGCTGCAATGTTTATTTTTAACTTACATACAGTATACAACATATAACACATACAGTACATTTAAAAATAAATGAAATGTTAGATCTTCTAGTTATCTTGGAACTAATGGATTTTAAAGTTTAAGCAACATCCAAAACTGGACAGAACTCGTATTCTTCTTTGCACTTTAATCAAACACAGTTTTTTATAATTTTATCTAATTTCTTTAAGTCACCTTTAATTTTGTACTGTATTATGTCTTTGTCAGGGAGAAATTCAAGATGAGGAGCCAGATGACAGCAGTACCTGTGGCTGCACTCTGTACTTATGCAGTAAGAAACACACACGCACACACACACACACACACACACACACACACACACACACACACACACGCGCACACACACTATACGCTGATTGCCGCCATATTTCATAATCAATCATTGTACTTAAAATATGTTCTCCTTGTGGGTGTGCACCTGCTTTTGTGTGTGTGTGTGTGTGTGTGTGCAGAGAAGGCAGATGTATGTTTATTTCAGGGAGTGACTGTGCTGAGTCCAGGCCAGTCTATGGTGCAGTATGTAGAGGGAGAGCTGTGTTATACTGTGCAGTGTCTCACACACACGGACCCCGACACTGGTTTCTACGCCATGGACGTGACCACTTCAAACTGCTCAGAAAAGTGTGAACCTGTAAGTCCAACACACACTATGGACAATATTTCAAGTTAAATATAAACAGTTTCAGCCATTATCCTACAGTAAGTGTAAGGTGTCTTACATGATCCTAATGTACGGTTCACCAGAGTGTTTTTTTTTAATCTGCATTTAAAAATAAAATCATAAAGTGGAAAGTCTGTTGTAAGGTTTCCAGTAATCCTACTGTATAAACCACTGTGATTAATGAAAAGACTTTAATTATGGCATAAACATCCCTAAAACTCTGTGATTTAGGATAGAAAGCTGCAATGGCCTTGATACATCAGTTTCTTTTTTTTCTTTGTTCTAATGCTTCTTTTCAGCTTCTTTTTTTTTAAGGGGGGCCAACATTCACTCCCCATTCGCATCAGTGAGCCATGGCTGACCCCGAGCCCATGATCGCTAGTTCACTTCATCCTTCCTTGGACCACTTTTGATGGAGACCTGGAACCTGACACAAAAGCTGCAGTTTTGGAGCTGCTCTGATGCATTTGTCTAGCCAACACAATTCGTCACTCAAATCTTTATGATTGCTCATTTTTTCTGTTTTCAACTCATCAACATCAGGGTAAAATTTGTCAAAAAAAATTGCCGCCTAATACAGCAGTACCTCGGCAGTACCTGCATTTTTGGCACACAAGCAAATAAACCCGAATCGCAAGTTGCGTGTACGTCCGGTAGCTGTTCACAATTTGTTTTATCAGTGCAAAGCCAAGCGAAGCGAGTTTACTGATTTTTTTTGTGGGTTGTTTTGCATTTTGTGCAAGATTGAGTGGAGACACAGCACCATCGGTCCCAAGAATATTAGCAAGGACGGTAGCCAGAAGAAAAGGGAGCCACTTTCAGTTTGTTTTTTTAAAGCAGTCGGTGCAGAGGTTTAATGTCTATTTATTTAATATTTTACTTTTTTAAATGTTTTGATTGTTTTTATGTGCGAAAATATGATTATAGTGTTAGAACTTGGTAATACTGGTTTAAATTTGTAATGCCGAGGTACCACTATATATCCCACCCACTTCCAGACGCCATTGTAATGGAACATTGTAACTGTAACAAATTGTGATGGGTGACGTTCTGATCAAAGCAACTCCACAACTGTAGCTCTTGCTGGTCTGCAGTGATCCAAAGAAGGAAAACATGAACTGGCAACAGGGTCATAATAGAAAGGTGTCAGGACACACAGCCCATTACAAAAGGGGGACCTTCTCAATATATTTTATACATACTCTATATCTATGCAAATATTTTATAAGTACATATAATACTGTGTATACATAATAATGTGTTACCTGTGTAGATCTGAAGGCTGTGTATGGCTTTGCTCACCTCCTGTCTTGTTGTTTGTTTCTAAAGCACCAGGTGTATGTCCCGTCCTCTGACCCCTATGTGTGTTGTGGCTCGTGTAAGAACGTCTCGTGCTCATTCACCAACGAAAACGGAACTACAGAAGTATTTACGGTACACCTGACTCTCTTTAATTAAATATTATGCCTGGCCAAAAAAGTCATACACTCTAATATTTAGTTTGACCGTCGTTAGATTTAATTACAGTGTACAATATGATTGCCAATTCATACATGAAAATGATTCCTCGTGCTCCTAGAACTACTCCTTTATAATCCTCCCTAGCAAACCGAAGATCCAATTGGTTTTTAATCCAATTCCAGTCATTTTAATGTTTTCTTTGCTTGATAGCCCAATATTTAAAATCATAAATGATGATGCTTTTGGCCAGTCGGTGTATAATACACACATATAATGGGTTTCAATCAAGCAATCACGTAGTAGTTAAGTAGTAAGTTAATTATTAGTTAATTGTATAAGTAGCAATTCTTCTTAACTTTATAGTTTTGTTTCTGCCTTAAAATGTAATGGACACCATAGTTTATAATAATGTGTTGGAATTTTAGTTTGGCCCATATATTATGTATTACAGATATTAATTTATATAAACCATAACTGAAGCTCATGTGTGTGTGTGTGTGTGTGTGTGTGTGTGTGTGTGTGTGTGTGTGTGTGTGTGTGGGCGGGGGTCATTTCTGTCTGATTCTAGGCAGGTAGCTCTTGGGTGTCAAACTGCACACGTTTTGACTGCATCGAGACAGCGGTTGGGGCGGTGATTCTTGCCTCCGGAGTCGTCTGCCCTCCATTCAACGACACAGAGTGCATTCAGGTCTGGAGAAACATGGACGCATTTTCAGTCATAATGGGGGCGAATATTTTTTATAAACCCATCTTTATAATCCTCACAATCTCTTTTCAGAATGGAGGCGTGGTGCAGACCTACGTTGATGGTTGCTGCAAGACATGTAAGTGTTCAGGTGGGGTGGTGGCTGCTTGTGGTTAGTAGTGGTCGCTGTACGGGGTTTAGATGAAAGAGGTGGCCGTGGTGGGTTTTTTGGTTTTGGCTGCTGGTTTTGCTTTGTGGTTAAACTGAGTCCTGCTGTCCTGGAGGAAATGAAGCCCGCTTTTAGTCTTCCTTGTCCCCATTTCTGGCTTTTTATTCCTATTCCTTATTCCATCTTTAGTTTATTATTATTATTGATTTATTATAAATTAATATTTTTTGAAATATTATATTGCATTTACAGAATGTTATCTTTTTATGCAGCATAGGTATTTGGTAGAAAGAGATTTAAAAGGGATTCTGTAGCTCTACTAACAAGGTTAATGTTTCGGGTGTGAGATATTTTATGTCTGCCAGGTGTATTAGCTTTGGTGGGTTTTAGGTTAAAAAAAATCAATATCTGCATAATAAAGAATGTTTACACTTAGATATTAAAATTGTGGTTACTGATCACTGTAATTATAAATAAACAATAAAAAACAAAATTATTTCTTTCTTATTTTGCTGTCAGAATTCTGAGCGAACACATTGCATTCCTGGACAGTACAGTGAAGCCTAAGATGTAGTTGACAGGATGGATCCTGGACAGGATGGATTAGCATTTAAATTTATGTGTAAATGTAAATTAAAATGCTAATACATAGTATTGTGCAAATGTCTTGAGCCACCCCTCATTTGTTCATATTAGATTCAATTAAATTATGTACAGTGCCAATCAAAAGTTTGGACATTCCATACCCTGATTTCTGTTTCTTTCTGCACTGTAAAACAATGCGGAAGGCATCCAAACAGTTGATATATAGATGTATCTGCAACTTATGCTCTGAAAAGCCTTCATAAGTCTTCATACTGATTAAATCGAAAGAAATGGGAACAAATGCCTAAAGATACGAACTATAGTGGGACAAAAAAGTATTTAGTCAGCCACCAATTGTGCAAGTTCTCCCACTTAGAAAGATGA
>JAOVVB010000037.1:34531133-34550116 GCA_028570985.1 Heterobranchus longifilis | reverse complement strand
CAGACCGCCTTCTCCTGTAGGTAATACACTGACTATGGACTAAGTACCTCATACAACCCCAGTTTAAAAATCTGTACTATCCCTTTAAAAGAAAGGATCCTTTGTACTCACGTTTTTATGTGGAATGACATGCGGGATGTACTGCAGTAAAAGCTGGGCTCTTTTCTTGCCTTTCTCCAGCTCTTGGAACAACAAGCTGGGCTTCAGGTCCCTGAACGCAACATCACAAAGATGTGAAAGTGAGCTTCAATTAAATGTGATCACAAAGCAGAAACAGAAGGCCAGTTTGTTCAGGACATTAACAGCTATTCAGTGTTTGTATTTACTTGCGTAGCCAGTGGTCATCAGGGGTGAATCGTCGTCTGCAGTCCCGCTCATAAAGCACCATCAACCAGCCATGAACACTGTGGAACAACTCCAGTTTCTCTCCCTTGGCATTTTCTATTAAATACAAAAACAGTCAATCAGGTGCCGTCATCATAACTGTCAAGATTCAGCGAGGTCACACACTCACCTAAGATGCCATCCCATATCATCTTGTACACAAACGTGTTCAGAAAAGAAGAGATAGTGATGAGTTCCTCGATCTTGAAAGACGTTTGTTCTTCATAGACTTCAATGTCATCCAGAATTCTGTAACACATTAACAGTGTGTCACAAAATGTTGCTGCTACATCGGTGGACATCTTACTCGTTGATTCCACAGGGCATGTTCTCCGCAGCATGGCGTCATGCTCCATCGAGAGCGTTTTAGAAGCGAGTACTACTCGCGGATGTATAAAGAGAACAACAAATAAAAGTTTACTTTGCCTGTCCGATGTTGACTTGCTCTTCATTTTTTCCTGGTTTTCCCTTGATTTTTGTGCTTCTACCATAGGTAAGTAGGGTACATAGTTAAATTATTTCTTTTTTTGTCTGGAGTCTGCACATGGTGTTTTATTTTGAAAACTATGCCTTTCCTGTGTCCCACTTCCTGTCTGGTTCGATCTGCTCTGTGCTGCTTGGCGCGGCTTCAGCATGGTTTCTGTCAAAAACAGACTAGCCATGTTTTTTTTAACGTAGCAGAGCAGAGAGCCGCTTCTGGTGGAATCTCAAGCATTGACTAGAGTGGCCGCGATTAACTTCGGCGCCTGCATCAGAGCCGGAACACGCCGCAGACGTGCCCGGTGGAATTTAGGGGTTATGCACAACACAGTAAAAGAAAAAGAAAATCAGTAAAAAATTACGTGATGAGGTGCCGTGAGCAGTCGCAGAAGAGCATGAGCATAGCCAGGAGCTGCTTGGACTCTTCAGTGTCGTTGTTGAGACACTCCATGAAGAGTTTCAGGCCTCCCTGAGGACCGAGCTCGCAGATGAAGGCCCAAAGTTTGGGCAGAAGGTCATCAAGATGTGTCAGACCTGCAGACAGCGACAGACTACATTATGAACTTTCCAGGATGTTTCCAAAATACTGTAAAAAAAAAAAGAAAAGTAATATTCTGGCACTGACCGGTGAGTATCTGGAGTCGTATCTGCGTCAGTGTAGACAGAGCAGTCTGGTAGAGCACACAGATGCTGCACACCTTCTGAACTTCAGCCGAGTCGACTCGCTTCCCTCCGACTGGTTTCAGGATGTTCCGTACAGAAGCCGACTTCTGAAACGCTCGCTTGAAGAGGTCTGTCAAAATACAGACACAGCACACCAGGGAACCTTAAAGGACCTCTTCAAACCTTTTTCACTCTCAACAGATTGCGCTTCTCTTAAATTAGAATAGGTTTGGGTTTATATAACTCACTTTTAACTGGGAGATTGTTTTGTGATGTGCTCGGCTGCGGGGGAGGGGGAGTGGGCTCCTGACTCTCCAGCTTTTTAGAGAGGACGTCACTGAAGAGCGTCCGAATGACAGAGACACCCCACAGGTACTGAAGCTGCTTAGTGACCAGCGGCATCGACTCATTCAGACTACAGAGAACAGAGGGGAGACAAACTCCAGTACACAGATCTGACATTCTTTTTTTTTTTTTTAAACAAAGGAAATGTGAGAAACTACTTAAATACAAGTCAATCTGTTATTTGCAGAAAGCACACAAATAATTATGCATTAACTAACTTCATAACTTGATAGAATGATAGATCACATTATAGCAGATTTTCTGGTAATTCAATAAATAAATAGTCTATATGAAATAACCACATGGTAAAAGCCTATTTTTGTATAATCTGTGTTAGCAAAACAGCGCCTCTACTGTTAGCTCTCACATGCAAGGATCAGAATGTAATGCATCCAAATGATGTAAATATTGCCATAACACAGTTCGGCCGCTGGTTTTTCGACATTGCGATAGAAAAAATATAGAAATATATATACAATAGACATTTTTATATCATTTTGACGATATATATGAGCATATTTTTGCCCAGCCCAACACATGAAGGCTTAATATGCAGCCAAAACATCTCTGTGTTCTTTGCCTTTAAAGCACAGTTGGTTATTGTACTATCAAAAAATTAAAATGTTAACTTTTGCATTTAAAGGACCTCAAACCTTTCCTCTGTTTGTATATTTTGGGTCTCCTGGTAACTTTTCTATGCAGCTTTCTGGTGAATATTAATTTATTAGATTCATTAAAGCAAAGATAATGTATCTCACTGACCCGTAGTCCACAGTTTGGGAGAACCAGCCCAGGACAGGGTGCCAGTGGGTGAGGTTGGACTTCTTTTGGGATACATATCTCTGGCAGTAGGACAACATGTCAGTCAGGTCCTTCACAAAATGGTTGGCCTCCTCTTCAAGGACTTTCTCATTAAGGTAGCCCAAATGAATCAGGTTGCCTATCAAACATGAGAAAAATGCAGTCAGCAATGGTAAAATGATTAACAGTCCACAGGACACAGAATGATTCACTCATCCGTACACAACTAGATCGCATCAGTGAAGCACATATTTATACCAAGTAAGCAGAGTGTGTGGCTCCCCTCGAGACACACACAGATGTCCAAACACTGTTCCTCCCGGCTGAGGAACAGAATGAACTTCCGCAGCAGGTCATGCGTCTGGATGGACGCCATACACTGTTGAGACAGAACACACATTATAACCTACTCTCTAATAGTTTTAGTTATTATGCACAATACCACTACACAACAACAACATCATGTGATGTGTGACAGGGCTTTTACCTCTGGAGTAAGCACACTGAGGTGGGACACGACAGCTGGAACCGACATGATGTGAAGAAGGAATGATCTTAGCAGGTTATCGGAGAAGTGAGCAGCAATGACTGGCCTGAAAAATAGTAGATTTAGTTAAAAGGACAGCCTGCAAATAAAAGCACAAAATACAACCTCCACTTCATGTATTAAATCTGGAATATTAACTTTGAATGGCAGTTTACAACCATCAAATTACCAGCTCACCGTAATGACAGAGAGAATACAGCTGTTAGAGTGCCTTTGGACAGAGACGGTTTAGTACGAGCCAAGCCATTGGTCAGCAAGATCTAAACAAGAAAGGTGAAGATGGTCATACAATGTGCATTTCGATCAAAATGACAGCTGGCACTAAAGAAGACAATATGTGTCACACTACTTCACTGAATCTCTTTATAAAACTGGAAAAGGTACGAGCTGTAATACTGAACCTGCAGTATAGAATAGAATCCCTTTTGATTGAGATGGCCCATGATATTTTCACAAATCCTCGTCAAAGCAGGTCTGAGAGCTTCCCCTAAAATAACGAGGGGGAAATATTATGTTTTTCTTTGCAGAGAGCATGCCCTGCAACAACAAAACATATGTTTATAATAACGACATCAGCTCGACTTACTCACCTTTCCCTCGGACTATCCGCCAGGTTGAAGTGTCCGTGAAGGTCACCAGCATGGTGAGGTACAGCGTTACCAATTTATTGTCCTGAAGTATGTCAGGCTGCATGTGACAAAACAGACAGTGATGTGTACAGTTAAAAGTCAGAAAATGAATATCAAAATGCATTTTCCAGCTTCAAATTGAGGCTAACCTTTAAATGTTTCAGTAGTTGACAGCAGATCCACAGCACATCTTTGATCTGTTTGAGCCAGGGAATGGTGAGGTCTTTGGAGAGAGCCAAGGAAACATACCAGACCTGAGAGCCAAATGTGAGAGCATTCACTGAGACAGAAATCACATTTAAAGAACCCTTGGTATGTGGATGGTATACACATGTGCACACTCACTTTAGGTTCATTTTCAACCTCCATGCTGGCAAGGATTGCACGACACAGCTTCTCGAACCTCTGTGTAACGTGCAAAGTTACAGACACACAGCTCAAGACAAGTGTATAAACTACTGTTGTGTTTACAACAGAGTCGACAAATGTCAGAATTAACAGGTAACAGAAACAAACAACATTATTGTGAAAGTGTACATATGATTGTTATTAAGGTATTGGCCCAAACTGCACAGCTGCAACTCACCATCTTATCCTCTTGGCGATATACAAATAGTAATTTCCGAGCAATTTTGAAAATTGAAAGTGCATTTCTTTTTGATGTTCCAGTTTCAGAAGCTTGAAAATAGTCATCAACCTCTTTCCTGGTGCAACACAGATATAAATTACAGTGATTACATGAAACCAAATATGTATTATTTTACTACTGATATTCATGGAAAACACACTGAACACCAAGCTCTTCAAATCACAGATGACTAGTAAATATGTAATAAATAAGATTGGAGACTACCGTATTTGCTTCTGGAGTCTGCAGCGACAGAGAAATCTCCTGACCAGGGCTTGGATGTGGATTGCTGATTTCTCCTTGTCCTTGTGTCCTTTCCTCTCCTCCCTGGCCTGCCTGGCTTTGTCCAGGAATTCGGACTTGGCGCTTTGAGGTACACTAAACATTGTGCACCCTGGAAAAGAAGAATTTAACCCACTTACGATACACTGATCACCCGCATGCTTGTATTGAGTACATTTTGACAGTGGCTTCAGAGCACTGCGCATTATGAACAGTGTGACTGTGATAATACAGCATCCCAACAACTGCACGTCATCACATGGCTTTGATTTAACTTACCTGCGATATTCCTGAAATGAAGATTTTGTCTGGCCTTTAGGCTCACCTGGCGCTATACCCCCTCAGTCATTTGGTTGTCCTTGAGATCCGAGCGGGAGGAAAGCCAAACGAAGGATGAAGACTAACTTGCCATCTTTGGAGCAGCGGGCGACACAGGAAAGATGGAGCTGGGATAGTTAGCACACAGGGCTAGTTCACCGCTGGTCGGCTTGATACTGTCTCACGGAGAATCTTTTCACACTGATTTAGCGATATTTATCATCATTGCGGGGTTAGGTTTGATCCTGTATCAATGACAGCCTCAAAAACACAGGGGACATACCGTTTCGAAATGTAAACAATGAGAGGAGATCCGTACATTGACTGCAGCCATTAATCCCCTGTGTCGCACTAAATGCGTCCGGGTAGTGTTTGTCTATATGTATAAATCGTTAAATGAGAGTATTTATCGACAGAAGGTCTCAAAAATGCCCAACTACCTTTGTTCGTGTTGTAACAACAACAACTTTGTATTTCTGCTGGTGGATAAAGCCTCCGTCCAGTGCGTTGGGTGGGTGGCGGGGGGACTGTTATCACTGTGACTCCCTCACCAGCGGAAATGTGCATGTCTAATGTAATTAAAGTTATGATTTTTATTATGTGAATTAAAAGTAGTAAGGCATAAAGTGGGCTGAAGTGAGGGCCTGCATTGTTACTTATGTTTCATTTTACCTTATCTTGAACACTCTGTAACGTTTAACAAAATAATGTTTACTGTCGCTTTAAACAGAGCAGAGGATCGTTGACGTCATTTTTTATAACTGCGCAGCGGTGGACCGGAAGGAAGTGGGTGTTAGCTGACTGACGTTAGCAAGCTACAATTATAAAGTCTGCTGCGGGTTCTATGGTAAATATACTTGTGTTTTATCAAAAGCCGCGTACAATTACGCCACTAACGCTGTGTATATAAATTTGTTTTAATAGTGAGTGTCATAATATGTGGATATTTTGCCATATTTTTGATAATATAGGTAACTTTAGTTAAGGCTAACTAGCTAGCTAGCGCGTTAGCGGTGCTGGCTAAAATCAAATTACTATTTAGCGTTATTGGATTGAGGGATCCGGTTCAGTGTTTTATCTTACACAGAAAAAAGCCGTGAACAGTCATACAAACGTAATAACGCTTATAGCGTTTTGAAAAAAGGATAGTAGCCGCATAGTAAAAGTCTGTAGTGCTGTCTTGTCTCTGCCCTTTTACAGCTTATCATGTTAGCCTGAACATAAATACTAATGAAAACCAAAATTTTACTGTTAGCATGAAAGACCCCAGGACAATAGACAGTTCTTTTGTTTCCCATTGACGTAATTAATGAAGAAAAACATTTTATTATAACGTTAGCTCTTTTGTATGTAACATTTGCCAGAAAGCCCATTAGGCTATATTAATAAGACAATTGCCTCAGTATTTATGAGTTTTATGGCATATTTAAAATTGGGAAAAGTCTTGCTAAAGCTCTGAAGTATGTAATTGCACCTTTAGTAACAACAAATGGGCTTGGGGCTGTGTGCCACTGATGGGTTAGGGAAGAAGTGATCAACAAGTATAGAATAACACACAAAAGCACTATCTACATTAACAAACCTATGTGTTAATAATCTAACCATTTCCACTCGGTGCCCTAAACCAAGCTAATGACACACCAGCCCTGATCCAGGTGTCACTGTGTTTTACCTTGTTCTGTCCCAGGAAGAGATGTCAGGAGAGAGTGTGGTGAGCTCGGCAGTGCCAGCAGCTACAACCCGGACTACATCCTTCAAGGGCTCCAGCCCCAGCTCTAAATATGTGAAGTTAAATGTGGGTGGGGCACTGTACTACACTACAATGCAAACACTAACCAAACAGGACACGATGCTTAAAGCCATGTTCAGTGGCAGGATGGAGGTCCTCACAGACAGTGAAGGTGAGCTGTTGGTGAAAATGTTTAAATTATATGCAAGGCTCATGTCAGCCCTGCACTGGCCGTGATCTGTTACTAACTAATGCTTCACCATTTCATATCCATAGGTTGGATTTTGATTGATCGCTGTGGGAAACATTTTGGAACAATCCTTAACTACCTTAGAGACGGAGCAGTGCCACTCCCAGACAGCCGACGGGAAACGGAAGAACTTCTCGCTGAGGCCAAGTATTACCTTGTCCAAGGCCTAGCTGATGAATGCACAGCTGCCTTGCAGGTACCATCACAAACAGAAGGCTGTCAGTTAGTCAGGGCAATATATTAATACTTCACCTATCATCATCATCATCATCATCATCATCATCAGAATTGTTGTTAAATTAACTCCACAGAGCCATTACAAAGTCATATTTCTTTGGAATTATTTCTGAAATTCCTTAGCATTCCATCCAAAAATTAGAGTTTTTGATTAAGTTTTGATAAAATAATTAATAAAGGTTTAAAGGTTACATTTCAGCAGACTGCACTCTATATCAGACCAACTTTGTCTAGCTACTTTTTTTTTTTTACCATACTGTATCTCCAACTATTCATAATGGATATGTCTCATTTTTGTTTTTTTGTCTGTTTGTTTTCTTAAAAATATTCTAAAGATCCCATTTATCTGTTTATTTGGGATATTAAACATTGAATAATGGGTTAGAAATCCTATACTTTTTATTGTTGTTTTTTTGCCAAATACTATGAGGGATATCTGCTTAAAAAGTCTAAAGAACAACAAGCCTTAGTTATTGTTGGGCTGGAGGTTGCATATCCTTCATCCTTATCCTTCATCCTCTTTCCTACTCTGTTCCACCAGGTGGCATCCTTCCTCTTATTATCTACTGAATGTTCCAGTTTTGCAGGTGGAGCTTTTTAAATAAAACAATATTTTTTTCCTTCAGAACAAAGAAACTTATGAACCCCTTTGTAAAGTGCCTCTGATGACATCATCTAAGGAAGAGCAGAAGCTTATTGCTACCTCAAATAAGGTAGGTTATGTTGTTTTTCACATAATGTGCTGGATTTCTAATGTTTAATATCAAGAGAAAATTGTCATTTATATTTTTTTGTTATAAATACAAACTTCTGTGTCTTCACAGCCAACTGTCAAACTGCTGTATAACCGAAGCAACAACAAATATTCATACACCAGGTGAGTCAACTGATATCAGGAGCTAGTTTAATTAAAGAAGGAGCATAATGTGGTGAAATCATAAAAGTTGTCTTAATAAATGACTATCCTTTAACTTTTTTTTTTCCCTCCAGCAATTCTGATGACAACATGCTGAAAAATATTGAGCTGTTTGACAAGCTGTCCTTGCGCTTCAACGGTCGGGTGCTCTTCATCAAAGATGTGATTGGGGATGAGATCTGTTGTTGGTCATTTTATGGCCAGGGGCGTAAGATTGCTGAAGTGTGCTGCACCTCCATTGTTTATGCCACAGAAAAGAAGCAGACAAAGGTAAATATGTATTTGTAATGTTCCCACTTTGAAGAGTTCTTTGCTCTTTCGTAATTATAGAGCCACAGCATGTTGTTTAAATATCTCTCTACGTCTCTGCTAGGTGGAGTTCCCTGAGGCACGAATCTATGAGGAGACCCTCAACATCCTCCTGTACGAGTCCCACGATGGGAGGGGTCCAGACAATGCCCTGCTGGAGGCCACAGGGGGCGCTGCAGGACGATCTCATCATCTGGATGAGGACGAGGAGCGAGAACGAATTGAGCGAGTTCGTAGGATTCATATCAAACGACCTGATGACCGCACACACCACCACCAGTGACCTTTCTCCTTCGACCCGTCAGCCTGTGTCTCTGACCCTGGACAGTCTTTGCACCACGCTTGTGCCTTACATCACCCAACGCCTCTCTGTCTCACTTCCACTCTTAGTTTTTTTACCACCTTTTTCTCCAAGAGACGACTACGAGATGCGTGTCATTCAACAGTGTGTAGTGGTGAAGTGTTTGTGTGTCGTCTTTGTTGTGTGGTCTGACAGGCTGTAGTGTTTTGTTCTCTGTTTGTCATGATAAATTCTATCACTGTTTTCTGCTTGTGTGCAGACGCCCATAGAGTGTTGCAGGGATGACGCATTTATGGCCAAACCCGGAAGTTAGCATCGCCCTGGTTCCCTTGATAAAAATGGGATTTTTCCATTGGATTTTGAATTATTGCAGAAAATAGCTCTGTGGCAAACAAAAGGTTATGATACTTACACATTTTGTTTAGCAATCTTCACAAATGAGCGTAAATGTAATCGCCAGAAGTAAAAAGCTAATGTTAAGCTATAAAAGAACTACACCACGGTCACATGACTTCACCGTCACCATAGTGACATAGTCTCATTTAGCCACTTGTTAGCAACTGCCTTTTTTAAGACCCGTAAAAGCTTCAAAATTCACAAGTGGGGTATTTATTGACATATTTTATGTCATAGAACAATATGTGAAAATCTCTTAAGCTTGTGTTAACCACAGATCTTATTTCAGGGATCTAACCAAAAACATATTAACTTTAAGACGAGGGAACTGGAAGTGCAAAAATGCTAACCCATTTCCGAGTTTCAGGACTCATTACTGCAGCACTCCATAGACATGGGTGTTTGCATTCAGCACTGCAGGTGACCACAGTCTTACCTGACTGTGTGAAAAGTAGTATTGTAGGTATACATCTGTTATTTGAGGTCCTAACTACATTACATCCAGGAGAACAAGAATTATATCATTTAAGCAGCTAAAGATTAATGTACATAATTGTTTGCTTCTCCTTTCCATGGTTCTGACGGGTCCACTGTTGAGGTCGTCAGTGGATTAACCAGGTGTTGTTCACAATGGGGCCACATGGTGGCACTATTTTACTCTTAGAGGATGTTACCTGCAGATAATAGCAAGTAAACCTTTTTAATTAATTGTTGATACACTTAAGATATCACAGGTGGATGCAATGTTTCACTGTAGTGCTTCTGCCATATTTAGTTTTAACATTTATGCATTTTCCCTTCACTCCACTAAATGATCATTATTTTCAGTGGAGGGAACTTGAGCTGTGACCTGAGGTGTTAAATGTACTGGGGTGATTGAATGATGGATGCTGAGGTTGAAGTGAATGACTGTAACCGGAGATCCTCCCTGGCAGGAAGGGAATCCTGTCTACAAGCTTTTAACAGGGAGAGAAATTAGAGCTGTCCTTCATCACTGCATTCATCACAGAATGTACCGTTTGCACACAATAGGTTTTAGTTGAAATATGTCTAACAATCACAGTACTCGTAGGTCTGTTGTACAGAAGTGAACATATATGTATGTTTTATATTTATACATACTTTATCACAAATAAATTTCTACAAACATTATTTTGTTCCGTTTTTTAATTCGCATATTGTCATTATCAGTGAATATACAAAATCATCATTCATATGGCTTCATTTTGAGAATCAGAATGACACATTCTTTAAAGCAGTTCGAGTAATGTGTTTTGTACATTAAAATAATTTAGTAGGTCCCATTATGCTAATTTTCAGGTTAATATTGGTATTTTGTGTTTCAACTAGAACATGTTTGCATGGTTTAATGTTCAAAAAACATTATTTTTCTCATACAGTCTGTCTGAATATACCTGGATTCACCCTCTGTCTGAAACATTCCATTTTCGTGCCTGTCTCTTTAAGCCCCCCTCCTGAAAAAGTCCAGTCTGCTCTGATTGGTCAGTGATTCTGCATCTGTGCTCTTGCCGTCGCTGCACTGTCATTGCAGCCGGGAAATGACTAACTGCACTGTAGCAGCACTTTCTACCCATATAGTTGTGACATCACAACCTCACGGAAGTCCTGACGGCTCGTTCAAAGGCACAGTTTCTGAATACAGGCTGTGTGCATTTCTCTGTGAATTGAGCGTTTGGATACTTTTACAGTATTTATATAGCACCTAGACCTGCTTTATAATAATACAAAAAAGAACACAGAATGATGTTAAAACTTTAACCTCTCATGAGAGTTTAATATGTTTTGGTGGAAAAGTAAAATTCATCATTGACTAATATGTATAAATGAGGAAATGTGTTGCTGTACAACAGAGGAAGCTCATCCAGGGTTTCCAAAGTGCTTCTGGTCAGGTGTGTTTCCTGCAGATTTGTTGATCTCCCCTCAGGGGTCTCCTGATGAAATATGCAGGGGCTTCTTGTGTGTCGTCTCAACCCCACACGTTACCGTGTCCGAGCCCGAGTGGCAACCTGCAGCGACAAACTTGATTCATGTTGTATCCCTTTGTTTGAAGATTCATTTCAGAGCAGCAGAGCATCATATAACACTCTTCATCATCACAGCACTCATCTCACCACCATGAGGTGTCCGTTCTTGGCCTTGTATACCATGGGTTCCTGTCCCGTGCCGAAGTCCACCGCACTCTCTTTACCTGCCTGGATTTCAATCTTTATGCTGAGAATCGATACACAAATATTTTAGATCACATAGAAGCACATATCACTTCCAACCTCTTCGATTCTTTCTTAAAAACAGACTCACCTGCCCTGAACCACTTTGATTGCATTCTGTTTGTTAGCAATGACACTGAGTTTGGTCAAAAACTCAAACAAGTGGTCACACTGCATTACGAGGTCCCCCTGAAACAAAACAATACACAATCACACAAATGGAACACAACAGCATGTCAATTTTGTATGTGGACTTAAGAAACGTCTACCTGAAAATCTTCTGTTTAAATGTACAACAACTTACTCTGTCTGTCTGTCTGTCTGTCTGTCTATCTATCTATCTATCTATCTATCTATCTATCTATCTGTCTGTCTGTCTGTCTGTCTGTCTGTCTCTCGGTCTGCCTGTTTTTTGGTCATTTTGTCACACACTGAAAACCCTACTTATGTCCTGCTCGAGCTCGTGTGTGTTTTCTGCTCCCTAAAGAATAATTATTAGGGATGAATATTATGTCTAAATCTGCTTTAATTCTAAGTTCTAAATCTACAATTAAGGGAAGTTAAATAAGAATTTTAAAGGTACAATTCATTGTACATTTAAGCTTTTGTCTTTTCACTTTAAATGTTTAGTCATCATGACTGAGGCTCTGTCACAGCCTCTGGTTAAATAGGAAACTGTTCTAGATGCTTGGTATGATAATGAGAAATCATCAGAGGCCTGAGCAATGAACTTATAAAGTTACATCAGGCAAAGCATGTGTTAAGCTGTGTGAGCATTTTACATACAACACTTAAGAGACAAGCTGAAGTTAAAGCTAGTTAATTTTTATTAATATCTGCACTTTGAAAAACTTTGATTGTTTTCTTCATTGTTTTCTCCACGTTAAGAGGTGTTATGTGTGCTGTGGTTAAGATAAAGTGTGGCTTTGGCCCTAGTATTTCAGCATTCAAGGTGAGGAAGTTGAATATTTGTTGATTCTATAAATTAACTTACAGTTGTATGGTTCTGATCCACATCAATGGATTTATGACTTTATAATATCTATCTATATATACACAATATATAAGTGTGTGTCCTCAATGTGCCCTCAGATGTGTGTCCTCAGTGTCTCGTCAGATATATATCCGTACTGCGTCCTCAGATGTGTCCTCATTGTCCCCTAATGTATGTGTCCTCACCTTGTCCCCAGATGTGTGTGTCCTCACCTTGTCCCCAGATGTGTGTCCTCACCTTGTCCCCAGATGTGTGTGTCCTCACTTTGTCCCCAGATGTGTATGTCCTCACTTTGTCCCCAGATGTGTATGTCCTCACTTTGTCCACAGATGTGTGTGTCCTCACTTTGTCCCCAGATGTGTGTGTCCCCAGGTGTGTACAAGTATCTACAGGAATGTTCACTATTTTCCTGTGTGTGTGTGTGTGTGTGTGTGTGTGTGTGTGTGTGTGTGTGTGTCACAGGCCAATGTGTCCAGTGTGACTCCAGGAACCCAGTATACAGTGACAGTCAGTGCAGTCGCCTCCTCAGGGCTAAGCTCTGCCGTGAGCCGCTCCATCACCACCACTGAATCAGGTGTGTGTGTGTGTGTGTGTGTGTGTGTGTGTGTGTGTGTGTGTGTGTGTGTGACTGTGTCACTGTTTATCAGTTGATATTAATGATCTAAAATGTGTCTTAAAAATGTTTGGCCGTTTTAGACCCCTCTGTCACCATTGAGGTGAAAACTTACTTTAGCTTCTCTTAAACTGATTTCATCTCCGCTGTATAAACTACACACGGTTTGTGTCTTGCCTGGTGCGGCTCTGTTGTGGCTGAGGATGGAGGTCATTACTGGGCTAGAAAACCGTAATGCGCTGATATGAAGCACATGAAGCGTGAACATTTTAAAAATGTGCTATATGATAACGTTAACTTGACTCCACTTGTCTACATGCAACACATCTAGAAACACTTTTAAATGATCCATATGGCACCGGTAAATCTGGCTAACTTTTTATTTTATTTTAGGACATTTATTTATTATTGATAAACGGTAGCGTTTGAGTGGTGTAAGTTTCCTAGTCAGTCCATGCCAGTTCCTCTAAAGTCTCACAGTGTAACAGTGTTATACTCGTCATTGTGTCTCATCAGAGCATCTCTCTAGCTGCTCCTTTAAAAGCTGATCTTCCTGTAAGACATTTTATGAAAGGGTCATGATTCAGGACCTGGCAATGATGATCATGAAGACAATGATCAGTCACACGATAGTGCTGGAATGAAATAATTAGTGAATGGACGCCAGGTCTGCTAGCCAAGCAGCTTTTTTCCTTTCAGTAATGCAAAGAGTGTTTTTGTATTATTGAGCCTTAATTTGATTAAAATTGGTACAAGTAGAACTCAATGCCAGTGGCCTCAAGAATGTCTTGTCATACAGTACTCCTTACTAACTCGTATGCCAGAAGTACCCTCAAAATATTTCAAGGATTAAGGAAATTATTACAGAAAAATAGGATTCCTGGCATAACAATTCAAATATTCAATCACATGTACAGTATTTGAGTGATCACAGTAACACGATATGACAATGTCGACAACCGGAAAACACCATGCCTTCTCCGCCTAGTGGACGAAGCATAAAAATACATCCTTATTGCTGTCAAGCATGGACTACAATTAAGCAATTAAATTAAATAGTTAAAATAAATAAATACTCCGCCAGCACCAGAGTTTGAATCTCAGAAGCTAGTTTAGCAGTTTTAAATCTTAAAATAATCTGAACTTCAAGTACTTATAGATATATTAGTGGATACAATGATAAAATAAATCTGCACTCCATTACTGCTGTCTTTAGAACTCAAAGTCGCTAAGTAAAAGTGCTGCAGCGGAATGCAGCTTAAAACAAATGTATACCGCGCTGTGATTGAGCTCTTGATTTTGTTTGGCAATAAAGGGTTGATAAACTCTCACCGATTTACATTAATAAGCTCACTCAAATACATTAGTATTTCTATAGTAACAACTAAACTTGTTAATGATCTTACAATTTTAACCATTTAAAACTTGATAGTTTGTTTTGCATAATGTTTTTCTGTAGTTATTCAGTACACATATATGAACTTGTACACAACAACAGGTCAGACTTGAGCAACTTTGGACATACTTGTTAAAATGTAACTATTCTTTAACTAAAATAACTGAAATCAGTTTAGAGAAATCATTTACGCTCTGCAGTACTGGAGAGCAGCTGCCTGCCAAAACCCACATTCAAAACACTGATCTTGTTAAACATCTAATAATGTTATGTCTTCTTAAACAACACTTTGTCCCCTTAGTTATCGCTTCTAAGACATTCCGAATTGCCTCTCAACCATCTGTACTGTTCTCTCCATGGCTAATGCGAGCCATAGCGCTAACCAGCTTCTACCACAAGGCTGAATCGCAAATCTCTCTCTAACCCCTGATCATGGGCACTACTTAGTGTGTGGAACGAGGGATTGTATAGCTTTCCTTTTAACACTATTTAGAGTTCAACCACAGAAGTTAAAACAAAATAATAGCAATATGAAGTAAATAACATTAGTAATAAACCAATCATCCATCTTAATGGTTTATTCTTCTTATCTTTTGGCTACATTCAGTATTACAGGGAAGAATTTAAAACACCTGTTAATTACACTAACTTTGGGTTGCTGTTGGTCACCAGATCCTCAAGTCATGGTTAGTTAGTTCCTCAAGGTATGGAAGGATATGGGCTGGTGGAGCAAAATAACTGGTTAAATAAACAAACAAATCATAATCTGATGATAATAAATAGTGTTGGTGTAGTATAAAAGTAATATAAAAGTAATATCACACTCGAGGTCATGCTGTTGTACTGAATATCAGCATGGTTGTATTATCTTCAGTGCAACAGCACTCCCTCTTCTAATATTACTTTAAAAAACATAATTTAAAACAGGAGATACCTTGGATTTGTCATTAAATGTAACTATGAATTGATAAAGTGGCATTTATTGGTAAAAGAAAAACTTTAAATAATTGGAAAATTGCTGTGGTATAAAAAGAATAAAACACTTCAGGATGTAATGTTTTAGAAAAATAATCACAGATGAAGACCTTTTATCTCGAAATGTTTTTACATTTTTTCATCGCTTATAATATATAATAACACACATTTATATATATACATAGTTCCTGCAGCTCCCTTTAAACCAGAAGGAGAGCGAGTGGGCTCGAATGGAATCCTCCTCTCATGGAAGATGCCGTCTCCACCTGACCTGAGCATCCACTCGTTCGTCATCAGATACAAGGAAGTGTGTCCGCATCCTGACCCAACTTTCCTAGAGATCACGAAGAGCCTGGACATCCCGGAAACCCTGCTGAACACACTCTCACCAGGAGCCACCTATAACATTAAGGTATTACTTTGAATTACTGTGTACTTGGATCCAGATCCAAGATGCTTTGTGACAATATCTGTTGTGAGTCTAAGTGCTTTAAAAAAATAAATTGAGCTGAACAAACACACACATCACACATAGAGAACTTCCAAGACTTGAATGCAGTGTTAAATTACTAGTGTTATTTATTTGGACACACATGATTGAATGTCAATTATTCATTGACTCAAAGGCGTACACTGAATTCAAGACAGTAAGCTACCTGTTACTCTGATAATAAGAAACATTAGCTACCATTAGCATAATTATGGCCGTGTTCATGTGAAGCATTAGCACATGATTGTTTCCCCTATCGGAATGTGAAAATGATAGTAGTTTTGATAATGATGGGAATACTACATGCTCAAAGTTAAGTAAACATGATGGTGATGGTGAATGATGAAAATGCCCACATTAATATTGTGACATCAGTCACTCACATGTTCAATTATTCTAATATTTATTCAGAAACTTTTCTAAAATGCTTGTGTTTGGCCAGCATTAGTACAAATATGAAGTGTGCAATTATGTATCGGATCGTCACTTATAATATAACCTCTCCACATGTGTTTACAATATATAAATAAAAATAATATATAGATATATATATCTATAGATATATAGATTCACAGTATATTGTAATGGGTTTGATGCATGGGCGGCATCACAAACACGGACACGAGGCGAGGTCTTATGGGAAAAGGATAAATTTACTTAAAAAAAAAAGGGGAAGGAAAAGGGTTTATAGAGGGACGACGGAAAGAAAGGGAAGGAAAGTATGTGAAGAAGGTGTGTGCACATGCAGATCTGGTGGCAGTGCCCAGCTGGCATGCGGGCACAGGCTGGCGAGCGATGGCGGCGGACAGAGTGGCAGAGTGGGCCCGCGTGGGCAGCAGCTCCTGCGTACCCCAAGGACACTTCTAATTTGGCCAGCCAGCCCCTCCCAGGTCTCCATTGGGTGTGGCCTCAGGCGGGAGTCCTCTTAAACGTCCAATGGCTGGGCGGGTTTTCCAGCTGGGAGTGGGGGCCTTAATGTGGATCCTCTTCGGCGGCAGGATCCCGAAGGCTGTGCTGGAGTGTGAGTGCCATGGGAGTTCGAGCTGCGATCAAACGACTGCTTTCAGTTTCGATTTCTTTCAAGTCCCTGGGCGCAATACATGACCCCGTTCGCATGCCACTCTTCCACGTTTGTAGCATAGCGCACAACTCTGCTTCGCATCTTCAGCGTGATACCAGACCGGCCAGACCCTGGCTACACTCCCTGCCCTGCTTCTATAACGTAGGGAGAAGCCCGAGATCTATTATTGCTGATGATGCTGCATCCGTGCCCATTTCCAGCGGCCCCGCCCCTTCATCCCTTCATCCCCCTAGTGAGTCCACAGAGGGAGCGAGGAGCAATAACAGATTGAGGCGCACATCCATCACAGGCGCACACATTTGTTTAGTGGTTAGCCACTGTGGCCACGTACCTCCAGGGTTGAGGGTTCAAATCCCTCCTCGGATCTCTGTGCTTGGTGGGTTTCCTCTTGTTACTCCGGTTTCCTCCTACAATCCAAATACATGCAGATTAGACTAACTGGTGTTTCTAAATTGCCGTAGTTAGTAAGTGAGTGAGTGTGTGCATGTTTGTGCCCTCCATCATTCATTCACACTCCACAGGCTATTTGGGAAGGTCAATTAGCATAATTTGCATGTCTTTGGACTGTGGGAGGAAAAACCCACCAAGCATGGGGAGAACATGCAAACTCCATGCACACAGACCCCCAGGCTGGAATCGGACCCGGACCCTGGAGGTGCAGGGCGACAGGGCTAATCACTGAGCCTCCATGTTTGTGCTTTGTGGCACCCCGACCAGGATGTACCCTGCCTAGTGCCGCGAATTCGCTTGGGATAAGCTCCTGGCCTCCCAAAACCTTGTATAGGATAAGCAATATAGAGTAAGAGTAATATAAATACACTTTAAAAAATGTGTGACTTGAAATGGTTAAGCTTCACACTTGATTTTACACTTCTATTTAATTATGTGTAGCTGTGTAATGTCTGTATTTTACAGCTGAGTTGCTACAAATTTGTGTTTAACATAAGGTGTGTAAAGTGCAGTGCTAAGCGGACATGCAGAGTGACTCGAACTGGCTGTGGGAAAGTTGCCAAAGACATCCATTCCATTGATCTCATTAAATTATTCAGCAGCTCTTAATTATTTATCTGGTAAAAAGATCTATGGATGTATGATAGATCCCTGTGGGTTTTCCGTTATTTTTCTCCTGGATTCACAAACCTGTCAAGTCCCAATCAACAAAGCAATAAATTTGTTTTGTTTTTTATTTAGAACACTATATGGCACAGAAAGTGTGTGTACAGTTTAAAATAATGGTTTTATTATTTACCAACCACCCCTTTTAGGTTGCAGCAGTGAACAAGGCAGGAGTCGGACCCTTCAGCCAGTCACTGTACTTCAAAACTTCAGATGCCCGTAAGCAATGTTGCATATACAGTATTTCAGTAATTCAGTTTGTACCTGTAGGTGTTTAAGTGCTGAATGGTTTTAATGTTTAAAGTTTGCAAACGTGTCCCTGTTTTTTTCCTGCAGCTCCTGGCATGGTGACGAACCTCACGGCTTTTGCTCAAAATCACTCCTCAGTGGTACTGAAATGGTTTCTACCCATACGCATCAATGGGCTCATCACTAAGTTCGCAGTTAAAGCCAAACATGCCAGAACAAGCCAGACAGTCCACACTCTGGATCTCAACGCAGAGGAGATCATGAATGGTGCTCTGCCTCACTGCAACGTAAGACTGCATCGTGTTCATTGGATCTAGTCTACAGACTACACACATTGTTTGCAGAATTATTTATTCAGGAAGAAATCTCTAAAAGTAGAAAGTCATTTTGAGAGCTACTTTGAGAGCCCAAACTTTAATGTAGTTTACTACCCCAGTTTTTACTGCCTAATTTGGCCATCTTACAAATCCTAGCCAGGTCTCCGCCATCAAAAGACAGCTACCACATGGGGAGGGTGAAGGCTAACAGGTGCCTTTTTTTTTTTATATAAGAATTTTTCCGATTTTCTCCCCTAATTTAGTAGTATCCAATTCCACCCCGTCGCTAGAGGCTCCCACATTAAGCTT
>JAOVVB010000037.1:34498345-34515260 GCA_028570985.1 Heterobranchus longifilis | reverse complement strand
CCGTAAGTTTGACTTGAACACCCTTTATACATTGTAACGAAAAAAAAAGCCTGGTACAGTCATTAGTATAACTGCTAAGTTGTAAGGGTTTTTTTTTTATTAACATAAACTTTGGCAAGTGAACCCTCAAACAAAAACAATCTACCTATTGTTAGAGAAATATCAGTAGCTAGCTAACATATGGAACATTTCCAAATAAAACTAGCAATAGCAAAATATGCACAAATGTAAAGTAGTTAATTATGACTAAGCTGGCTAAGGTTTGAGAAAGTCCCTAATTAAAATTAGCTTAACAACTAAAAAAATCCACAAATAAAACTAGCTAGCTATCAGTGAGACGACACAGTGTCTTAGCGGTTAGCACTGTCGCCTTGCACCTTCAGGGTCCGGGTTTGATTCTGCCCTCGGGGTCCGTGTGCATAGAGTTTGCATGTTCTCCCCGTGCTTGGTGGGTTTCCTCCGGGTGCTCCGGTTTCCTCCCACAGACCAAAAACATGTAGATTGGGCTAATTGACATTTTCAATTATTATTCACGTAGTATGTGTGAATAAGTGTGTGAGTGTGTGAGTGCCCTGCAGTGGCTCGGCCAATAATATTAGCTGGCTACTGTAAATATATAGAAATAAATCTGTAGCTAGCTACAGCATTATAGACTACCATTAAACCCCAAGCTGTAATGCAAAAGGCAAGTTAGTACGCGAAAATGACTTGAATCTTGTCCAATTTATTTCAATATATTTTTAATATATGGTTAAAGCAATGTAAATGTAAGATTAAACTCATTTCTAGACATGTTTTAAAGCATACAATTACGTTCTATTTGTAATAATATGTCTGGAAATCGGCTTAATATTTCTTAATGTTATCTATTTTTTATTATTAGACAATATTAGGGATTTTTAAGCTGATTTCCAGACATATTTTATAAAATGATCTACAAATAAAACAATTTCTAAAAAAAATTAATAGATGGTATCCTTTTACTGTATAACATCTATTTTTTCAGAGTTGTTTAAGTAATATTAGAAATATTTGTTCGTAAGAGCTTAGCTGACCCTGGACTGTGATAAGGTTTGTATCGCTGTCGTACCATGAATTTTTCATACCTTCCCAGCTCTACTGGAAACTATCCCCATTAGTCTTACAGCATGGTTGAACTTCAGAAGACCACTGAGCCCTGAAAAGACTTTTCTGATCCATGAAAGAGACTTTTGTACGTGGCTAAGACACATTAAGATACCATCTCATGTGACTGTTTTTGATCGTAGGTCCGATGTCTCCACCACGAAACCTGAGCATCTTTAACCACTCTTCAGACTCGGTGTGGCTCCACTGGGAACCCAGTCCGGAGCCCAATGGCGTTATTCAACATTATGGATTCAAAATAGTGGAACTGAACACCAATGCTGTTATATACCAGGTGAATGGGTGTGTGTATGTGAAGTTTTGCGGTGTGTATATAGTCTATAATTTATGTACAGTAAACTAAAGAATACTTACTGTATTATCACATCTCTCTTGTTGTTTTGCTGCAGAACTCCACAGATGCTTCTACTCAGGCAGAATTGTACGGGTTCAAACCTCATAGCTCTTACGAGATTAGTGTGTCTGCATACACAAGAGCGGGCAATGGGGACCAGTACAGTCTCCCAGTAACCTTTACTACACGTGAGTCAGGTAAGAATCAGAGGAGAGAAAAAAAACATTAATTGTTGTTGGACTTTAAAAAATGTACCAAATGAAAGTGTCTGATTATAATAGATATTTTATTAATTTATTTATGTAAAGATGACTTGATGAAACATAAGCCATGGTTATCATGTAGTGTACAGTGATAACCATGGCTTATGTTTGTACAGTGGTGGCCAAAAGTATTGAGACAACATACAGTCTTATGCAAAGTCTTAGGCACCCCATGATAAATAACAGATTTTGGTGATTTTTTTTTAATTGAAAAGATGCAAATATTTTTAGCAAACACTGATGCATAGTTACTTCTTATGCCATAAATCAAACAAAAATAAAAACATTATTATGGCACTGTGCAAAAGTTTGGGCACCCTAAGAGTTCCAGAGTCTCTTTTTAAACCTTTTTACAAGGTTTCAGACCTTAATCAGCTCGTTAGAGAATGCCATGTATTATAGTTCTGTCTGTGCTACTGTAGGGTTGAAACCTGGTGCCAATATGCCGCCGGTACCTACTGTATATAACCGGTATGTACTAGAACCGAATCAGAATGCAGATCTCTGCGCCTCACTTCAGTACCACTTAAATGCCTAAACGATCAATTGAAGTATTTGTCCTCTGGTTCTCTGAAATGGACGTAAGAAGCATGATCGCTCTCACCGCATGTAAAAAAAAAATTCAGACTGAGAAAATGCACGTGAACGCAAGTCAGGAAAGATGTCGTATTTTTCCAGATAGAGCAATATGGTCATATTTCTACAAAAGAATGGCTGAAATTGTAGCAAAGCAATAGTGTTATTGGTGTTAAATTATTGTAGTTGGGTAAGGTAGTATGCACATTTGTTGTTTTGTATTTACTTATATTTATGTATACATTTAAATTGTTATATATTGTTTTTTTATTTTCAAAAATGTTTTTTTATAATTATTATTATTTTTTTTAGTAGTAGTTTATGTTCATTTATCTTGTTTATCATTTAGTCTGAGTTGTTTTAGTTACTTTACCCTTGTTAATTGTTTGGTGTGGGGAATTGTTTTATTTACTTGTTTTTCTTTTATATTGTTTATTGTTTGCTTCATTGTTTATCATGTGAACGGTTTGTTTGTTTGTAGTCTTCATTTGTTACTTCTACCTTGATGTTTACCTTTGGCATGAGTAATGTTTGTTGTTTATTATTGTGCATGAGTCATTTTTTACTTTGTTGTTTTTTTTTTTGTTCTTGTTTTTTGCCTTGTTTATCATTTGACATTGGTTATTCTACTTATGTGTCATTTATTGTTTGGTCATTTGTGTTATGTTTGACTTGCTCATCATTTGATGTGGATTATTATTTTTTTTTGTTTGCCTTGTTTGTAATTTGCCGTGAGTAAGTTTTGTTACTTTTGTCTCATTCACCATTTGGTTTATCATATTGTTTTATGTTGTACAGTAAATGTTTTGCTATAAAATGTAACAGGTAGATAATGTTTTATAATAATATAAAGCTAGTACTGTAGATAGCCGTGGCAGAAAAAAACGTGGTTAAATGCTAAAATTATTCTGAGATACTAAAAAAATAAGTCAATAATGTAATACAGTATTTGCAATCATCCTTCTAAAAAAAATTTCCACCCTTCTTTATAAAAAAATAAACTGTTAAATATTGATATGTTAATAATAATTATAATAACTGTTGCTTACTGTAGAATCTTGGCATTGATCTTTGCATTTTATTAACTAATTATAATTTTTTTGCTATATACAAATACAAATGTAAATTATCAGCTTGCAAATGTTGTGTGTGTGTGTGTTTCAGTGTCTGAGGCGGTTGGAAATCTGTCGTGTTCAGGCCTGGACTGGGATTCGGTGTATATGGAATGGGAGCCTCCAGCGAACCCCAATGGAGAGATCTTGTTTTACTACATTGTCTCAGCACATCACAGAGAGAAGGCATTACCGCTAATGTTCGCACACAAACTCGCGTACACTCTCAGTGGCCTGCTTCCCGACACGCTTTATGACATCTCTGTGGCTGCTGTTAACTCAGAGGGTCCAGGAATAGAGGCCAACTGTACTGCGGGCACGCTGCCAGAATCAGGTACAACACAGCACTAGTCTGAGCTCTAACAGTGCACCGGGGATACCTGTCTGTATTTAAGTAGTCTGTATTTAGACGTTATTTCCTGCCTGGGCTACTCAGATTATTGTATTCCCTTTGTGCTGTTTATTTCTTGTTTTTCTTGGTGAAATACACATTGTGAATTGCACCTAGACCAGGTCCTTTAAAGCACATGCATCTAGAAATCAGAACATAGAAACACTATGTATATGGACGCAGGATCTTCCGGACATCTGTATATAATTCAATTCAAGTCCCATCACAGGACACACCCTCATTCACACACTACGGGCAATTTGAGATTGCTAATTAGCCTAATCTGCATGTCTTTGGATGGTGAGAGAAACGCACCAAGCACAGGGAGAAAATGAAGCCACTAAGCCACCTGTAAAACTTACTATTACTATTACGGCAATACTTTATTCATGAAGGTATACACAGATCATCCACAACGTCCAATCCGCTTGTGCCACTCTGGCCCCTTCTGGTGGTGTCCTGTGGTGTCTGGCACCATGACATTGGCAGTCGATCCATTGGGTGCTGTGGGTTGGGTCGGGGCGGGGGGGGTTCTCCATGGATCAGATTTGTTTAGTCTGGTGTCTTCCATAACTGCTCAAGCGGATTGGGATTTGAATTTGGAAGCCAGTATGGTGGTCTGGAGTTCTTTGCCTTCCAGGCTCGGTGTCCAGGCTGAGTGTTGTGATTTGTTTCGCGCTGGCTTTTCTGTGGTATGAAATTGAACAGGCTGGCCTTTGGTTCCCGCAAGAATGGGTGAGCCTTGGATGCCAATGAACCTGTCACCAATTTACTGGAATATAATTGATAATTAGTGTTATTCAGTTCACCTGGCAGGGCTGTTGATGTACGGTAAAATGTGAGATTTTTTGGTAATGAACAGGTGAAAACAAGAAAAAACCTGTTGTTATTGTCAAAAGTTTGAATCTTTTTAGCAGTTGTTTTATCTGCAATTTTAATATTACAGGAAAATCCTATATACAGTATATATATAAAAATGCCATACAGTGTTGTTTGATAGCTTTCTCTCACTGAAAATGGAATTTGCAAACAGGATTGTAAAAGCTTTTATATTTATCATATTTAACCACAAAAATATGCAACTACAACTTTACTGAGAGTTTCAGTTTACTGTCATTTTTAGTATATGACTGAACCTGACCTCTATGGACAGTGAAAATGAAATACCTGGACTTCGACATTTTCTTTTTGCCAGATGCCGTACATTGCTGTGTAGGTTAATGCAAATGAAAGGGCAAAGCATTCTGCAGGTTCTGTTCGAATTATGTCTCAAATCATCAATGCAGTTGCAAGTAGTTTTTGAATATCATTTGAATTAGAATAAAGTCCAGAAAATTCTGAGAGAAATATGCTGGCGATCACCTTACAAAAAATCAAAAGAATAAAAAATCTGCCATAAAATACAAATGTGATTTTAACAAAACTGAATCTTCTGATACAGTATATTGAAAATACTGTATATTGGATGAATATTCTTGGTTGGGATCACATTTCCGGATATTTTACTTAATTTGACAAAAAAAATATTTGCATTTTCTTAGAGAATAATAATAAATGAATAAAAATAATAATAATAATAATGTTGCGAGAAGACCCATACAACCAAAAGTTTTCCTTATTTTCCTTGAACACGTATCTGACCCAGTAAACGTCTCTGTTCAGTGCCTGGTCCCCCGCAGTCGCTGTCTGTGCTGAATATCAGCTCGGATGCCGTGACGCTCAGCTGGCTCCGTCCTGCCCGGGTCCCTGGGCTCTTACAAGGATACAGAGTGGAGAAACAGCTTTTGGCTCTGGCGTGTAAACTATACGACGATGCCTCCTGTGTGGAGAGTGAAGCTGTTCTGTCAGTAAATGTGACGGGAAATGAAACAAGTGAGACTACGGTAACGCTGAAGCCCCTGCTTAAATACAGACGTTACCGCGTCAGAGTGGTGGCATGGACCAACGCCGGAGCTGGAGAGCCCACAGAGTGGATGCACATTCACACACTAGCAGGAGGTATGATTAATACACACTTATGCATATACATACACATACACAAGGGATGTTAGAAGGAATTTTGCTGCTCAGAACTTACTTTTTTTCCATATTCAAATGATCTGAAAGTTTAACAATACACTGTCAGTCACTAGATCCATCTGTTAGTTAGATCTGTCTGTTGTTACAAGTTACAAAGCAGTTGAAAAGGCACACTATTTACAGACACAGAGATATCTAGTAGAATTTTTAGCATAGAATACAGTACCTCAACCGTATGGTAGAGATGGCTTAATCAGGTAAAAAAACAAAAAATAGTGTTGAATCAATACTGGGAATTATAGTGTATATTTGGAGGTATAGTGCACTAGGTTGGATTTACAAAGTCATTATGTTTTACCCTACGTAGTGAGCATATGTAGTGAAAAGAAACTATTGGTGATTTGGACTAACTGTACATTGAGAGTTTTTATTGAATAAAAGTGGCAAATTTATAAGGTGATTTTAAAATCTAACATTGAGCTTAATATCAAGAGAATGTGGTTATGGTAATATTGAAATGAAAACATTGAGAAATAATACATTTTATAATAAATGATTGACTTTGCCTAAAAAAAAATAAAACAGTGTTTGTGCTTTGTGTATAGTGTAAAATAGTGTTATATAATATAGCGGAGCTACTCCTAATGACGCTATGACGCTACTCGCCTCGGAATCTACAGACCAAAGTTTGGACACACCCTTTGGATTTATTTTCTAATTTCTAGAACAATACTGATTTATTTTTTCAAAACTATGAAAAAACAAAAACACAAAGTCGGCTGTTCTGGAATAGTTCTTGCAAGAACAGTATTGTGTCGAGTGCATTTGTAAAAACCCATCAAGCACCATGATGAAACTGTCTCTCGTGAAGACCTTCCCAGGAAAGCTCTCTCTCTCTCTCTCTCTCTCTCTCAGACCCTGATGCCCCAGCTACTTCTGTCTCAGCGGTTCCTTTAATCTCCGAGATGAAAATCACATGGAAGGAGCCGACAATCATCTCAGGCCCCACCTCCTACCTTATTGACGTGATTGCTGTAAGTTGGACTGATGAACAGGATTTATATATTCTGATAAAAAAAACACATTATAATATTTAATCCTGCCTTTCATGTTCTCTCTTTTTCTTTCAGCTGGACGGTTCAGAACGTAATGTGACGGTAGTGAGGAACGTGGGAGAAATCTTAATGGTGGTCATTGGGAACTTGACTGCGTACACTTATTACTCAGTGACCGTCACTGCCTTTACTGGAGACATGGCTGATGCCCGACGCAACGGCAAGGCAACTGAGCCCATCATCGTCAGGACACTAGAGGGCGGTGAGAAAGAAAGCTTGTGTTTTATGTACATTTGAGGATGCTTGGAAATGTGTCATGGTGTCCGTTTTTTGTATTGGATCCGGTGTGAGAGGGTCTGATTTACTGGTTCTGAGCCTCATATACAGCTAGAGAGAGTAAGGGTTATTTTACACTAGTGCAAATTTCTACTGCAATCCTGGGAAAAGTTGCACCTGCGCTATTAGGTAGTCATGCACTGTGTGTCATCTGATTTGATCTAAAGCAACTTACTGTAATTGTGATATAATTCTTGTTTTTTTCCTGTCAGAGCCAAAGGACCCACCCAAAAACGTGACCCTGACCGTCGTACCAGAGGAAGTGACCCGTGTGTACGTAACGTTCTTACCACCAGATGAGCCTAACGGCAACATCAGCGCTTATCGTGTTTATGTTTTCCGCGATGGACAATTGGACTTTGAGATCACCAGATTGCCTGTGGTCAGTAAGCCGAACAAGACCATGACAGCTCTTATACAGGGTCTTAAAGGAGGATTCAACTACAGCATACAGGTCAGCTTTATTTTGCTTTATATCTCAGTTTTTACTCCTGGATGGTCTGACGTCAGTACAGTAGGTGTTGATTCTTTTTTATAAAACATCAACTGCAAATCACAGATTGAAGTTACTGTAATGATGCACTCCTTGTTTCTATAGTAACAACATACACAAGGAGTTTCACAGCAGAACATTGCAAGATGTGTAACTTTTTTTGTATGGAAACTTTTATGGAAGGAGTCTCCAGTGTCAGACAAGCAGCACTTTATTTATTTTTTTCCTATTAACTTCAAGACAGTGTGAGGTGAAGGCACATCTGTTTATGGCTCTTATTATGTAAGTGACATCAGTTGTTGCTGCTGCTTCACCAAATTTAATCTTCGATGGGTTTTCAATTCAACCTGGGAATTGTGATGAAATTTCTGGGGAATGAAGGCATAAAACATTTATAGAAGTTTGAATGGTGCAAACGTCTCATAACTGTACTGTTATTCTGTACAATCAAATAAATTCTCGGTTTGACTTGAACACCCCTTGTAGCTATAAACTACAGTGTCTTTAGAAAGAAATCCACGTTACTGTTGGCAAATTGCTTTGGAATGAAACACTGTGCAGTTATCAATCTACATACTGTAAAGTTGTCATGTCTGTACCTTAAAGACATTTGTGAAAAAATTCTTTGTAGGGACGTAAGATGAGTAATAGAACACATCAAGATGGTTTTTGGAACTTTTGTCCATCTGCTTGTCTGTTTGTTTGTGCACGCATCACGTAAAAACTACTGAATAAATTCTAATGGGCTTTTCACAGGTGTATTTGGCCGAGCTTGAGGTAACATATAGGCTTTGTTTCATCTCAATCGACCCACAAGAAGAAAATATATGCTACTTTGAAATTGAAATGAGAAACGCCCTTATATCATTAAAAAAAATCTATCTTTACTAGTTCATCTCAAAGTTCAACAGATGGCGCTGTACATTTTTAAATACGCGCTTATGAGGTGTACGATTGGAATCTACTTAATAAATGCGATCACGCACATTCATTCCGCGCACTTCACGGTAACATGTTAAAAAAAATTTTGTTCATTCCAAAATTCAATAAATGGCGTTGGACATTTTTAAAAACGTGCTTATGAGTGTGCAATTAAATTCCACGCGAACAAAGTCGCGGTCATGTCTAATATTAAATAAAAGGAAATGTCATCATCTGATGCGTTAAACACACCTGAGTGATGTGTTTGATTTACAGATAGCTGCAGTGAATGGAGCCGGACTCGGGCCCAGGTCAGAAGTTAAACTCAGCATGCCAATTAAAGGTACCGAACGTTCATTAAAATGTTTGCTGTCTTTCATGTTTAAAGTCAACCTTTTTAAGTTCTATCTAGAAGTACAGTCATGTCAACTGGACCTTTTCTTAGTTCAGTGGAAATGTTACACTATTTATCCAAGTAGCTTTTTCAGTCTAAAGGTAAGTTAAAAAGTTCCTTGTATTTAAGTCATCAAAGGTCAAAGGATTGCATCAATGGTAATTCAAAGTGCTTTACATAAAAGAGAAGAAAATAATCATAAAAAGAAATAGAAAATAATAGCACTAAAACCTTTTAAATGATTTAAATTTAAAATCAAAATAAAAACAGTTTGCAGTGGCACTTTTAAAAACTACTTAAAATCTGATTTAGAATCAACATAAAACAGTTGAAAAAATAAGAAACATAAAATACAGTGCAGTCAGTTCGGACATAGCACAGTGCACATTCAATAAATGCACAGCTAAACAGATGGGTTTTAAGTCTAGATGATGGCAGATGATTAGTATACTGGTGATGCTGAATGCATCAGCAATAACATCTGGTGTATAATCATCCAGATGTGTGGACTGGATGGTCTGCTGTGGTGAACTGTACCGGAGGCAACAACAACAAACAGAAAGAGCAACAACAACTACAGTACAAACCTTTGGTTTCTGTAACACTGATTCATGTAGATGTTGATAAACGGGAATCAGTTGTAAATTTCCAAATGCACGGCACAGTGTTAATGGCACAGCTGATATACAGTACTGTGCGAAAATATTGAGTCCCCCTGATTCCTTCATATTTTGCTTCCCAAGAGACAGACTTCCTAAAGGACTTTTTGTCTCTCTGTTTTGTCAGGTTTTTGCCTCCCATTCCCAGTCCAGGACCTTTGTTCAGGGGAATGCGTGACCTGTGAATCATTAATGCACAAAAAATCCATCTGAACCAGTGAGAAACAGGTGCAGATGATGGCAGATGATTGAGTTACTGGTGATGCTGAATCCTGAGTGGTTGGGACAGATGAGAGGGGAAATGAGGTCGCTGCTGAGGTTTTTAATTGTCTTCGAGCTTTGTCAAAGCAACTGTAGAGATATACAGAGATATTCAATGAACATTGACAACAAGTATGACATGACTGTCTTCTCTTTTATTAAGTGATTTTACACTTCTGGGAGTTTAAAGAGTTAATAGCTGCCTGAGTCATTTATAATACACAAAGTCATGGCTTAAAAATCTTAACTTGTCTTAGCACTGTGTCAAACTTCACACGACAGTGCTGTCAATACACAGAAGAGGGTTTTATTCAGATTTTTTAAAGCCAGGACTAAAATAAACTGAACAAAAGCCTCTTCACTATATTGTGTTGTATTTCAGCCCCACCAGTGCCCTCTAAGAGACCCATAGCTGCCCTGAACAGTGGAGGCGTTGTCATGGCAACACACCAAACCATCACTATCGAGATGCCTTTGTGTTTCTTCTCAGATGACAACGGTCCTATTGAAAGAATCCAGGTCATCGTCTCTGAGCCAGCCGGTACGTTCGTAACACCGGTGTAAAAATATGCACAGAGACAGAAAGCTTCTTTTGTGCCTGGGCTGGAATGAAAACACACTTGAGTTTTTCAGTTTATTAGTATAAGTCATTCTTGATATTCAACTATTTATAGTCTCAAGCGTAGTTGAAAAAAAAAAAAACTATTCATAGAATTTCTTATCATTTTTGAGTGTGTTTTAAGTATATTTTGCTCATTAAAATACGACTGGTGTGATTTATTTTATTTTTTCATTTTGTATATGTTCTAATCTGATTGTTCTGTCCGTGTGTCTTTGCAGTGATGGACTACAGTAATGTATCAAACTGGAAGAGTGTGTTCCTCCAGCCTACTGCCCCGTACGTGACGGATGACGGCTTTCCAAATCCGGAGTGCCCTGATGATATGACTGGCAAGAGCTTACCTGCCAGGACGTACGTGATAGGAGCAGAGAAAGGATGTTTCTCTGACGAGGCACAGATCCTCTGTAACGGGCCTCTCAAACCCAGAACATACTATGTGTAAGATACCGAATGTGTGTGTCCTCAGTGCAAAAGTAATATTGCGTAGCTGTGGTTAAGTTTCAGTGTCTTATTAAGTCGTCGTACTTGTTCTGCAGATTTAAATTCCGTGCAACAAATAGCATCGGGCAGTACACGGACTCGGAGTACTCGGAGAGGGTCAGAACGGCAGGTACAAGCTTTCAGAAGTGAAATGTTTCTCATCAGTCCTTACGCCAGTCTCTATTACATCTCACTAGCATTTTATTTTACACCCTTTCAACCTTCCAGATGACAGTCTTTTGACTCGGGATGAGCAGATCATACTCGGAGTGCTGCTGTCTTTTTTCCTGGCGTTGCTCCTGATTGTGATTATATATGCGTCTGTGCGGTAAGCTTCGATAGGATATAACCCTCACCTATAACAGACAATATGATATTGTTCACTTGCAAGTATAGTTTTGTCTTTGCATGGCCTTTAAGCATTACACCCGAAGGTCTTTAATCAGTGCTACAGAAGATGATTGAAATGCAGAATAAATGTATGTAGCCTATGTGTTTAGTTAATAACCCTAATACCCTAATAAGAATTATATTTCACCCTGAGGTCTGGAAGCCAATAAGCTGTCTTAAGTCTGTAAAGCCTCAGATGTTTAATATTGCACAGAAATTGATTGTTATTGCTTTTATATTTAAAAATAATCCAGCATCTTGTCTAACCGCAGGATTCATCAGAGGCAGAAGGAAGGTGGCACTTATTCTCCACGAGAAGCAGAGATTATTGAGACCAAGCTGAAACTGGATCAGCTGATAGCGATGGCCGACATGGAGCTAAAAGAAGAAAAAATCCAGCGGTAAATCATCTGAAGTCTTATATACAAGATAATAATAATAGCTAGACTCACTAATGTAGTGTTATAGTTTTATAGAAGTAATATAGTGTTTTTGCTGATGGTCATTTGGGGATCTCCTGCTGTATACAACAAATTCAGGTGTTAGGGTTAGGTGTTAAGTTTAGAGTTAGGTTCAGAGTGAGGTTTAGGGGTTAGGATTAGGCTAGACATTAGGATTAGGGGTTAGGTTAGGCATTAGGGTTAGGGGTTAGGGTGGGAGTTCGGTTAGGATCGAGGGTTAGGGGTTAGGGTCAGGGTTAGGATCAGGTTACATAATAGGGTAAGGTGTTAAGTTTAGAGGTAGGGGTTGGGGTTAGTGGTTAGGATTAGGCTAGGGGTGAAGGTTAGGGGTTAGAGTAAGAGGTTGGCGTTAAGGGGTAGAGTTATGTGTTAAGTTTAGAGTTAGGTTATGGGTAATGTTTAGTGGTTTGAGTTAGAGTTAGGTTAAAGAGGTGACATTTTATTCAAACCGACATCAATAAAACAATTATTTACATCTTATTCATCACTGCCTACTGCCCGACATCCTTGACTGAGGGGCAGCTTTGAGCCTCTAACTGATCTGAAAGACTGCAGTACTGTATACAAGCACTGAGTTTCAGATTTTTGATTTAGCCGGCACTCAGATGTTGTTCTAATGAATGTGCATCATATAGTAAATCACCTACTTATCAGATGCAACAACAATATTAAAAAATATATTTCTACATTTAACAAACATGTTTTTGTACTTAATGTATCTCATCAGTGGCTTTATGATGAAACTTTATTGTTGCTCAATAACTGCTTCCTGATCTGACTAACACACATTTTCTCTGATTTGGTATTTCACTCACTACCCCTTTTTTCTCAGGTACTCCTCCTTTTTCTTTAGGAGGAAGGAGATATTTGTCATCCAGTAAGTGGCTTCAGTAGTGCAGTCGTGCCTGCAGATGCATGCCCTGCTTTCCTCGTCTTCATGATTTGGTTGTGTTTTATTTTACATGTGAATCTGCATTACTGTAGCTGTGTAAGCTGCGCATTGTGTGTTTGAGTGTGCTTTCAGTATGTTGTGCAATAGAAATCCGAATAGACAATGATGTTAATTTAAAGATTAAAGGCCACATTCACACTCCAGGAACAAAAGGCTCCATAGTGACCAATTGTTATTTTATCTTATCCTTCCCCTCCGTCCATTATCCACTGTATACTGATTATCCTGTGTAGAGTTGTGTAGAGTTGTGTAGCGGGGGGGGGGCACGACTTATGGCACAAGGCCAGGGACACCCAACTCATGATGCCAACTCACTGCATGGCACAAGCACACACTCAGTCATACACTGTGGGCAATTTGGAAACACCAATCGACCTACAGTACCTCGAGGAGACCCACAGAACTCATGGAGAACATCCAAACTCCAATCACACAGACTGGAGGCAAGATATGATCCCTCAACCCTGGAGAGTTATCTCATTCCAGGTTCTGCTATTTATTGAAATACACATCTGGAATGTGGAAATTATATGGAAAAAGTGTGCATTTTGCAGTACTAAGAAAACTTACTAAGAATACAGTAGCTATTTTGATATTTTGATATTTGCAAAGTGCCAGCTGATCACTAGTGATGTATGAATTCTATAAAAGCTGTTTTTTAAACTGTTTAAAAAGGATGACTGAATAAATCGAAAGTATTGACTTGATTATTTTAATAAAGAAGATGCTTAAACTTGCAGTGAGAATGTAGTCATGGACTTTTTATACTAACATTTAGCAGAAATCCACCAAACCTTTCCTTCTTTCTTTATTAAAAGGGGCGTTCAAGTCAAACCGGGACCTGTGATATAATTCTCCATGAGTGGCATAAAACCAATTGACATTTAAAGAAGACTTGAAGCATAGTACGGTAATGAGACTCCTACAGTAGCTACAGAAAAACATTAGAATGGCACAAAAGTTTTAAAGAAATAGTGAATGACGATCCTGGTCGTTTTAGCTCAAAGGCCCCCGCAGTCGTTCCCATGAACACATTTATATTTATGCATTTTGAAGACACTTTTATCCAGAGTGACTTACAATAGTGCTTTGAAGTTTCTTTCATTGCATAGATCCATTCACTGTGTTACAGGGTTACACACAATCATTCATCAACATCACTTGTGCATTACAGGAACTCGGCTGGAAGTTATGGTTGTGTAGTCCTGACCTCACCCCAAGCCATTTACACAAGTTCGGGCCATTAATGGAGTTCCGGAGAGGGTCAGAACTAAAATAAGTTTAGACTCTCATAACTGTGTTCTGATATACTGCACAATTAAAAGTCCCGGTTTGACTTGAACACCCCTTGTATTTCTTATTTGTATTACAGTTTTCTATAATATTTTCTGTTAACATTGCAGGCTGCTCAGTTATAGGAAATCTCTCAAGTAAGTGATACATGGATTAGTTTGGATTTTGTTTTCTTATTTGTTTTCTGGGGATTATATGAATTATTTTGGAAGTTATATATATATATTTTTAAATTCTATTTAAATCCCACTTCATCTCCACACTAAAGATTCTATATTTTTCTATATTTGTACAGAACAATCTGTACAAATTATTGTACTGTATTTTTTTTTTACTGTATTTTCCCCCTGTATTTGTACAGCTAGGTTTTTCCTATATTTTATATTTTGTTTTGTCTTTTATAGATGTATTTTTCTTTAGCTAAAGTTTTTTCTATATTTTATTTCTTACAATGGAACTTCGGATTGTGAGTAACGCGGTTTGCGAGCGTTCCGCAAGACGAGTAAAGAATTGTAATCAATTTTGACTTGGAAAACGAACAAGTCTTGGTTTACGAGTACCGAGCATCATGTATCACGCGTGCGCTTCTTGTTTTGCCGCCGAGTGTCACGTGATCACAACTGAGCCAACGGTTTTTCTCTCTCTTGCGCGGCGGAATTGTGGGTAATCGTCTCCCCTGCTGGGTCTTAGTGCGCGTCTCTTACTGGTATGATCAACATCCGTGCACGCGTGTACTATTTACTATAACACTGTGACCACGTGTGCGCTCGCATCATTGGACACCGTGCCCCCACACACACACAGACCCCTCCTACTTTCGCCTTCATAGACACACACACATTTTTTCTCTCTGCTCTACACAGAAACACTGCTCTGTCGCGATTTTTTTCAAAGGTAAAGTGCAGGTTAATTTCTTTTTTTTTTTACAGGAGTGATTCTGTTAGTGTGTCGCTCAATTGAGTGTCATTAGAGAGATTTCTTGGGTGTTTTTTTCGATAAAACAGTGTTTCCATTGTGTGCGGGCGTGTGTGAAAAGAGGAAGGGTTTCTGTGTAAGTTGAGAAACACACACACACACATGTACATGCCTGCGCGCACAAACGCTATTTTTACTTTTTTTAAGGTAAATTGCAGGTTAATTTGTTTTATTTTTACTTAATATTTTGTGCTAATTATTTTTATGTATTAATTATTTTGGGCTGTAGAATGAATAATTAGAGTTTCCATTATTTCTTATGGGAAAATTTGATTTGGTTTACGAGTGTTTTGGTATACAAGCCCGCTTCCGGAACGAATTGTGCATGTAATTCAAGGTTCCACTGTATCTAAAGAAGGCAAAACTCTTTGTTGAGGCTGAATGGAGTTCAGCTATGTATAGTGGAGATCAAAATTAAAGCGTTTGAAATTAGTCCTATTTGTCTAAACAGGAGTAAAAGATCAGTTTTTAAGCATATTTCATTTATTACATATATTTTGAAGCACAAACTAAAAAACTTCAACGAGATTTGAAAAAGAAAACTGATCAAAATTAGAGAGCACATTTGGGTCACTCAAAGTTATTGGTGTTTATCTGGCACCTGGTGCTATTCTCTGATAAACCCTATTTAACTGGCAGCCTAACTTTCCAGTTTTTACTGACTTTGCAAGTTGTGAGCTGTTCTAAAGTGACAAAAACTTTATGGCAGCACGGTGTCCTAAAAAGGCCAAAGTGATGGCCATTTCAGCCATAACAAGAGAAGTTGGTTATTCCAAATCTGTGATTTCTACAATATTGTATGTTTACAACGTCACAAACTCATTCCATTCCCCCCTAAAGGCTGATAAGGATGAAGAGAGGACAGGATAATGCGGAGAATCTCAATGGCATTCAGTTCAACCCTGCAACTGAGATTGCTTGCCAGTTTAAAGCTTAACAGAGTAAGGATCTGTCTCGTCATACAATGTCTTGAGACATTTAAGAGAATTTGGACTGAAAGCCCACTCTGCAGTTACCAAACCTCTCATGAGTGAAAGAATCAAAAGGCTAGACTAACATTTGCTGTGAAGCATGTTGCGTATACAGAGAAGAATAGGTCTAAAGTTCACTTTAGTGATGAAGGCAAGTTAAATTTATTTGGGTCTTATGGGAAACACTATGTTTGTCATCAAACTGGAGAAAGACTAAACCCAAAGTCCTCCTAATTGTTGGTGTAACGTTCAGAACGTTCAGAATTTTTTGTTGTAATCTTTCTCCATGCTGCAGTCATTGCTGTACTCTAATTTTGATCATTGTGTTTTCTAAAAAATAATTGTTTTTTGTTGAAGTTCCTTGGATATATACAGTATATTTGACAATTTTTGGGACTTATTTTAATCCCATTCCTTATTAGTAAATATTTAATAAATGGAGGGGTGTTAAAATTACTGAAAAAGCCAAAATCTTAAGAATTTTCAGTTACACTACGTATACTTTATATGATTTACAGTTAATAATAATTTTTTTTTTCAAATTCAAATTTTATTTGTCACGTACACAGTCATACACAGTACGATATGCAGTGAAATGCTTTTTCGACTAACAGTGACCTTAAAATAAAAGCTTAAACATAAGAAATGAATATGAATAAAGGAAATACGGTAAAAAATAGTTAACTGGTAAAATATACTGTACAAGTAAAAATAAAGATATATTGCAGTAAAATAAATATTGTAGAAAAATGAAATTAACTAGTAAAATATACTGTGCTAAGTAAAATAAAATAAAAATATACTGTACAAA
>JAOVVB010000037.1:34484625-34498245 GCA_028570985.1 Heterobranchus longifilis | reverse complement strand
TATAATCAACATCCGTGCACGCGTGTACTGTTTACTATAACACTGTGACCACGTGTGTGTGTGTGTGTGTGTGTGTGAAACTTAAATAAGAGAGGAGGAAGGGTTACCATGGAAGACGAGAAGAGGGAGAGGGGAGGGTCTGATTCCTCCTCTCCTCTTACTCCTCTTAGCTTCACACACACACACACACACACACACACACATACACACTGTGCTCATAAAAGGAAACACTTATCTGTCGTGATTTATTTTTCCTTTTTTTATAGGTAAACTGCACGTTAATTTGTTTTATTTTTACTTTATATTTTATATTCATTATTTTTATGTTGTTGTTTTTTTGGGCTGTGGAACGAATAATTTGAGTTTATTTCTTATGGGGAAATGCGCATTGATTTATGTGTTTTGAAAATATGAGCCCGCTTCCGGAATGAATTATGTTCATAATCCAAGGTTCCACTGTATTTTATTCCATATTTATTTCCTATTAATAATCTTTTTAAGGTCACGGGCGGTTGTTTAAGCATTTCACTGCATATCGTACTGTGTATGACTGTGTGACAAATAAAATTAGAATTAGAATTTGTATGACGTAAAATCCTGAAGCTGATACTCATATCCATGTCTCTTTATTTAATGGGGATCTTTTCCTTTTGTTCGATTGCAGGCCGATCAGTAAGAAGGCTTTCATTCAGCACGTGGAGGATCTGTGTGCCAATGACAACGCCAAGTTTCACGAGGAATTTGCTGTAATTTCTGTTCTGTGCTATAAATACAGATGTGTCTGTGTGAGAGCATGTGTGTGTGAGAGAGAGATGTTGCAATGCTTGCACACTACATTTCATGACTTATTAATGATAGCTGATCGTCGGTGTTGTAGGAACTGCCGAAGCTTCTGCATGACCTGGCGACGTCGGATGCTGACCTGCCGTGGAACCGCTCCAAAAACCGCTTCACAAACATTAAACCCTGTATGATCCACTCACACACAGCTTAATCTGCCTTTTTTTTTTACCATGAACATTAAGGAGTTCGACATCAGTCTAAGTTTACACTATCGTGTTTTTGTTTGTTTGTTTGTTTGTTTTTAGATAACAATAATCGAGTGAAGCTGCTGTCTGAGCCGGGGATCCCGGGGTCTGACTACATCAACGCTAGTTTTGTGTCTGTAAGACTCATTTACAGAAATTTACACACCATGCTACTCATTTCTCTTTCTACAGGCTTTTTTCTCAGTAGACATCATTTCTAGGGATTTTCATAGCTGTTCACACAACATTAGTTGAATCAGTTACAGCAAATTACCCCTCTGGGGGTGAATAAGTGTGTCTCATCAAAAGCACATGACCAGGATCAACCACGAAAAAAAATTTTTTGATCTCCTTAGAAGAGAAAAAGAGAGCTGGTAAATGTATAGTAAGCTAATTAAGGTTGGAGTTGGAGCTTCAGACATGGTTTACTTCCAGACTTCACATATTCTGTGCAAAAGTCCCTCATTTCTTCATATGAAATCAAATGATGTAGATTAAATAAAAGATTGACAGGTTGCAAAATACCTAAAGATACAATTGAAAAATTGATTGTTTATGCAGCGGCAACCTCGTTTCCCCTCTCGTCTTTTCCAACCACTCAGCATTCAGAATCATCAGTATACTAATCACCGTCTGATCATCTGTCATCATCTGCACCTGTTTCAGATTAGAAGTTAGGCATTTTTATGCTTGAACGATTCATGGGGGGGGGGCAAAACTTTTGAACAGTACTATACATAATGAAGTGTAGAACTTAAAATCATGTAGTGAGTGAATAGTATATAGTGTTTGAATAGTATATATACTGTATATAATAATATATAGTGAATAGAATCCTGGATTTCTTTGTGGGTAGAAAATATATAATAATAATAATAATAATAATAATAATAATTAAAAATGGTGTAGAAAAAAAACGCATGGAGATTTTCTTTCTGTCCATGGTTTCTACAATACAAATACTGTACATAGTGTAAATCTACTCATGATATTTTATTTATTTATATACATATTAGATTATAAATCCATTCGGGTTTTTTTTCATTCATTAATATTCATACTTAATATTCCTCACACTTCTCTCTGCAGGGTTATCTGTGCCCTAACGAGTTTATAGCCACTCAGGGACCTCTACCTGGGACCGTCGCTGATTTCTGGAGGATGATTTGGGAAACCAGGACTAAAACCGTAGCCATGCTGACGCAGTGTTTCGAGAAGGGTCGGGTACGAGGACTAACCGTTTATTCTGTTGTTCATATATATTATTATTATTATTATTATTATTATTAATTAATAAAAATTTTTTTTAATTGCTTGGATATCGTCTCATGTAATTAATTATAGTAATTAATCATATTGTCGTCTCTCGATGCAGATTCGTTGTCATCAGTACTGGCCGGAGGATAACAAGCCGGTCACTGTGTTCGGTGACATCATCATCACAAAGCTGACGGAGGACGTGCATCCTGACTGGACGGTCAGAGCGCTCCGAGTGGAGAAGGTGAAAAACTACACTCTTATTCCTCAACAATTTGCTAATAAATCAGTTTATTATTTACCTTCGGCTGGCTGTTCCCTCGCTATTCTCTGTTCCACCAAATCCTCAGCCTTGTCTCTGACCGTAACAACCACCGGAGACTCCTTTCACAACTGCGAAATGTTCAATGTCTCCTCACAGGCAATGCTTATACATTTTTAATCTGTTTATTATGTAGAGATTTAGATTTTGTAGAAAGCTCCCCAAACATCAGTGGTTACTATGGGAACACATAGTACATATTAATATGAAATGCTCTTGTAGTAAATCAAACAAGACATTCTGACTTATAGAAGAATAAAATGCCATCGAGCATGAGCAATGAGACACATCATATTTATGAGAGCATAATTGATCCGCTTTTATTAAAACATTTTCACATACAGAACATACAGTCTCTTAAATATAGTGACATTTATCTGGCATTAGCTATAATTATATATATATTATAATAAACCCTTTACAAGATTAACGGAATTATACCTAGACATTGTTTTTTCATTTCAAACGTGATATATTGTTGTTCGATTGACAGATAATTTCATTCATTATATCAAACATTTATTAATTTAATTGTTGAGATGATTTGCAGACCTTCTTGATTTTTTTTCTTAAGGTTATGTTAAACTGTTTGGATTTAGTACACTGTGCACACACAATTCACAAAGACAAAAAGATTCAGTTTGTGGCCTCCCCACAACCCGTTATATAACAAATAATAAATAATAAATTTGTTCGACTTGAAGTTGTTCGTCGTAGCCCGCTGACTTGTTCATAAATAATCTTCCTTCATTTCTGAATCACTGCATCTTCAGCATTTCCTTTCTAATGCCCGTCACTGTGTCAGCGCCTTAAATCAGCCAGCTTTAAAACGTATCTGTGTGTCGCCTTCACCCAGCCTCATCCTCGTCTTATTCTTGATTAAGCTTCTGTTCACACGAGACCCCGTGAATTATAAATCTAGCTTTCATGCACACTAAATCTCTTTAGTACATGGTTCAGCAAATGAACATTTGTGTGTGTAAAAGTGATTTTCTGCCTCCAGCATGGCGACTACATGGTGGTGCATCACTTTAACTACACTTCCTGGCCAGAGCACGGTGTTCCTGAGTCCAGCTCCACGTTAATCCAGTTTGTCAAAGCCGTCAGGTCGAACAGAGGTCACGACAACACGACCATCGTAGTTCACTGCAGGTCAGCCGCGTGTTTCTGCATTCATCTGCATTTCAAAATTATTCACATCTGTACTGGTCAACTTCTTTTTATTATTTGTTATTTTATTATTAGTGAAAACGTATGTTTATTGTAATATACATTACGGTGCAAAAATCTTTCCAGTCTTCCTCATTTCTTCATATTTTACTTCCAGACTTATTATCGTGTATTTTAATATAGTCTTGAGGAATAGTTCTCCAGGCTTCCTGAAGGACTTTACAATACGATATAGTGACACAGAATGTGCTCTTTAAGGGTTAAAGTAAAATCGCTAATAATGTCATTATATAGTTTCTTGTTTAGTGTGTTTATAATTACTGTTTAATCATGTACAGTTTTTCCAAAAATATATTTCAAATCCCAAACCTCTTAAAATGTTCTTTCTGTACCACGATGCTCCAAAATGTCTCAGTTCTAATTGGCGGTGATTTTGTCTGCAAAGTACAGCACAGGTTTATAGTCTGGAAAGTCTGTGTGTGTTGTGGTTCATCTCGTATTAAAGTTTATTAACTAATTGGCTGCTGGAACGTTAACGGAAACTAATTTGTTATGGACGTGCCGCTACATTCATTATAAATGATCAAACTAATGGAAAGTATAATGTGGTTTTCTTTGATAAATGTAATCATTGGCAAGGAATAAAAGTCTGTGCCCTTATGGAAAAACAATCAACTATTGAGTGATAACAGTGAATCAGCTTCGCCACGCCACCCTGTCTGGAAATGTGAAACTTGATTCCAAGTAATTAAACAAGTTATTATACTGTATGGTGTGCACTAGTTAGAGTTCACTAAAGGTTACGATGGCAGCACGGTGGCTTAGTGGTTACTGTAGCACTGTCATCTTGCAGCTCCAGTGTCTGGGTTCGATTCCCGTCTCAGGGTCTGTTCTCAGGGAGTTTGCATGCTTGGCGGGTTTCCTCTGGGTCCTCCAGTTTCTTCCCACAGTCCAAAGACATGCAGGCCCAAATTGCCCATAGTTTGTGAATGCGTGTGTGAATGTTGACCGGAGGTCCTACCACGGTCGTAAAATGGGAATAAATACGGTAAGGGTAATCACCGTTGGCCCCCAGGGTCCCTAATTGGACTACAGGTGTTCCTACGTGGATTAATGGAAAGGTTACAGTAAGTGATACCTAACATGTGCATGTGAGCATCGTCAATGTTTCATTGTTTACAATCTGAGGTTAAAGTGGGCAGAACAGTGTCTAGGCACCTTCATGAAAAATAAATAAACAGATTGGCGGTTCACCGAAGATTCCACCGCGCTGCACTCTATGATCTTTAGTTGTTACTAATGTTAAGCAAACTGTTAAAATAGATTTTCGTGTGGTGCAGTCTGGTTACAGCTTCATACTATGAAGATACTCAACAAATCAGAAATGTTGTGTTTTCGTTGTATAGCGTCAAATTGGGCTCAGCTTCATGCAAATGCAAAACAAGAATCATAAACAGAAAAAATCATTAAAAAAAATAATAAAATGCAGAAAAAAATAATAATAAAATGCAAAATAAGGAATATGCTTTAGGTTTTTTATTTTTTTATTTAATTAATTTGATTATTTATTTATTTATTTTATATATTTTTGCTTTTGCCATTTTGTTTCTTGTTCGCATCAAGCTGAACCCAGTTTAAGCTCAATTACATTTCTCTCAAAACTCTTCGAGAACACGTGTCTCTAAACACGCGGTGGAAAAAGCCTGAGTTATTTTGAGGTGAATCAGTTTCTCCGCTGCAATTTTCCTCACCTGCCAAATCTCACTTGAACCTCTGTTTGTGTGTGTGTGTGTGTGTGTGTGTGTGTGCAGTGCGGGCGTGGGGAGAACTGGAGTCTTTATAGCACTTGACCACCTGATTCAGCACATCCGAGACCACGACTTTGTGGACGTGTACGGCCTGGTGGCAGAACTGCGCAGTGAGAGGATGTGCATGGTGCAAAACCTGGTTAGTCTCTCTCTCGCTCTTTCTCTCATAGACACACACACACACACACACACACACATAGGGGTAGAGGTAGCTCTGTGGTTAAGGCATTGGACTACATATCAAAAGGTTCAAACCCCAGCACCACTGAGTTGCCCCTGTTGGGCCCTAGAGCGAGGCCCTTAACCCTCACCTGCTCAGATGTTTAATGATATACAATGTAAGTTGCTCTGGATAAGGGCGTCGGCCGAATGGCATAAACGTATTGCTATTATCACACACACTGATCTTTAAATGAACCATGACGTTAATGTCAGACTCTTTGTCCCGCAGGCTCAGTACATGTTTCTGTATCAGAGCACTCTGGATCTGCTGACCAGCAAAGGCAACAGTCAGTCCATCTGGTTCGTTAACTACTCAGCGTTGGAGAAAATGGACTCGCTGGATGCGATGGAAGGTCAAAAATAAATGTGTTACTGCAACAAAAAAAAAATGATGCTTTGTTAAATGAATCCTTGCTGCGAATTTATTTGACTAATCTTGTTTTTTTTTTTTTTTTTATTTATTTTGCAGGTGATGTTGAGCTGGAGTGGGAGGAGACGACGATGTAAGAGCGCTGATTTTTATGCCTGATGCTTGTGAAGGCTTTAATTAAGATCCTCAGCTTTGGATGACTCGGGGGGTGGGGGGTTGACGCTCGGGGGCACTGCGTCCAAACACTGAGCAAACACCAGGAGAGTTCATGAAGAGCCGACAGTCTGTACACACACATGTTTGTTTGTGTGTGCGTGTGTGTGTAGAATCACTTCAGACCTTCCTTGCTTCATTAATAACTCATCAAAATACTGAAATACTCGATCCAGGACAGCACAGTGTACTGAAATGTACAGTTAAAGGATTAAAAGATGCTGCTTACTTTTATTTTGTATTTTATTTGGTTTGAGTTACGAGGACACCTTCGATTGGAACAGCACAAAATAGAATTTTTCTTTCCACAATTTCTTTTTCAATAACTTATTTTCTCTAAACATGTAAACACTAAAGTTTTTTTTTAATACTGTAAAGTATAAACATGCAAAAAACTGGTTAAATATCTAGTGTATTCATAAATTGGTCATAATAATAATTTATGCTAGGGGACAAACTGATGAAAACAAGTGACTTTTAGTTTCAAAAACGTTTTTATTTTTCTGTCACTTTCTTTTCTCGACCTTAGCGTCATTTACTTCTTGTTTAGCAATTATTTAGTATTACATAACTTATGTACATTAATTCACACATCCAGGATGTTACACGCAAATAAGCAGCTGATGAAGACCCAGCGCTGGTCAGCTCACTCTTTTAAATTTGTTCTTCATTTATTAACATTTTTATCATAACTTATTAAGCCAAATGTGTGTTTATGTCAGGAACTATAGAGAGAGAGAGAGAGAGAGAGAGAGAGAGCACAGGATGTTTTTGAGTGTATATTTTCAAAGGAAACAGTATTTGTGTTTTGAAATAAATGTGTTTTTTGTCTGAAATATGCAGAGTCTGTGTAATGTCTAAGGATAAAGAGCAGCTGCATGGCTACGCCTCCGTTCTTTAGCTATACAACAGAATCGAGAGGTTTTTATTATTATTTTTTATTATTATTATTATTATTATTTATTGTTACCTACCAATAAATAATAATTTATAATAAGATAATAAGATAATTATAAGAAATAAGATAATAAGAAAAATACAAATGGATGAGAGATTTAAACTTGTTGAGAGAATATGGAGAGATACTGTATGAGAAGGCTTGCACGAGATTCAATGCTCATCAGCTCCAGGTCCACACATCTGTGGCTCAGCACTGGAGCGACATGAACACTGTTCCCCTGGTAATCTTCTGTGATGATGAGGATGAGCAATGGCGTAGCTTTGGGTTCAGTGTTAGGGAATGAGATCTCCACCTGTGTAGGGGGTGTCTGAGAACAGCAGTATACCCCCAGCAATACCCTCACACCCCCTTTGCCAGAAGATTTTTTTGTTTGTTTGCTTCAATTCTTTACTTTCCAACTACATTGAATTGATTACGTGATCAAAACCAGACATTGATGATATGATATTTTGGGGGTTTGTGTACTGGCCAGTTTGAATTATTTCAGAGGTTACAATCCCTCCTGTATCCCCTGTAAATTAAACTGATGATGATGAGGATGATGATGATGATGATAAAGAGAGCAGTCTAACACATCACTCCACATTTTTGGTTAGGTTGAAAAAGATAGAAAGAAAGACAAAATAAACAAATAAAACAGTAAAAAAAAAAAAAAACATTTAAGCCATTTGAGAAAGAAAGAAAGAAAGAAAGAAAGAAAGAAAGAAATGACATTTTAGAAAGAATTTTTTTGAGGTGTGATTTGCTCTCTCAGGTGAACTCGGATGCTGACTGAAAGCCGGCGCCTGCGCTCGAGCAGGATGTTATTTCCCCCGCGGCTCTCGGCTTTATTGCGGCTCGCGGAGATAACGAGCGACTCGAGGAATCTGAGAGCTGCAGTAATAAACCCTGCACTACGGCCCTGACTCCGCCTCAGGCTGCTCTCCTCCACCCGCTCTGACCCGCGCGCGTCTCCTCAAAAGCCCAGGACTGTTCGCGTGGCAATTTCACTTCATTATCAGCATCACACACATCAGGACCTCTCTCATCCCCGGAGCTAAAGGTCACGAGCCTCTTCGCGTCACGTCTCCTCACACCACCGAGCTGACCTAACATCGGTTAAAAACCGCTGAGTCATTCCCTCACTCCTCTTCTGATGGCTACGCTTTGCTCTATTCACGTCTTCTTATTTCTTTCAACGTTTTTAAATCTGTCACGTGCACCGAGTGTGTAAGTCCTGCTTTCTGTTTCGATGTAGATGTAATTGGATCACGGACTTTCTGACAGAAGAGGTCTGATTACTGACAGAAATAATTAGACTTTAGTTTCACTACCGCACTTATTTATCCAACAACTCGACTAAAACAGCTCTCACTCGCTTCAGTTTTACACGTTTAACTCTTTCACTTCTTTTACAACCTCAGCAGGAACGTGTAGATAAATGAAATCATTTCGGCATCATGCTGTTGAATGATGAAGTCCTAAAACAAAAAAGCTAATTACTGACAAAAAAACATAATTCAGCCATAGCAACATCAACATTTTTAAGAAAACAAGTCAGAGAGAGAGAGAAACAAAGAGAACAAACAATACCAATTAACATTTAAAGAAACAAAAAGAATTTAAAAAATGAATGAGGAAATAAATTAAAAAAGAAAGGAAGAAAAAAAATGTAAACAACTTTCAAGAAACAAAATAAACAAACAAACAAATTTACTGTTAAGAAAAAAGAAAATCAGAAAAAAAGAACAAAACAAAGACCTTCAATAAAGAAAGAAAGAAAGAAAGAAAGACATTGACAAAAAGTAAGAAAGAAACTTCAATAGAAAAAAAAACTTAAGAAATCAAGGAAGAAAAACTAATTCTTTAAAATGAAAAACAACTGGAACAAATATTAAAAAAGGAAAGAAAGAAAGAAAGAAAAAGAAAAATATCGATAGCTACCATAAACATTTTTTACGACAAATCAGTGTATACAGTCTAAGACAGTCAAAAACTTGAAAATGAGACAGGACAGGACAGGACAGGACAGGAAATGTAAAGCACTTGGTTTCTCTAGAACAGGGCAGGACAAAGCAGACTGGAACAGATCAGACAGCAGACAGTGTGATATCTGATAAATTTTATTCTCATTCTGGAAAACCCAGCTGTGCAAACTTCACAGAAATCCGTCCCTTGCACAAATCCACTGCAATAAATAAAATCTGACTTTGTTTGCTGTTTCTTTATCATTTCTGTGCAACACACAGGATGACATCATTAATAATCTCCTTCTGTACAAGTAGACAAAATATGCAAATAGTAATGAATAATTCTTAATTCATATTTAATCCTCATGAATGACCCCCCCCACACACACACACACACTCCGCCAAAAGAAAAACAGACTGAAGAAAATAAAACACTTAGATTAAAGCATTTAAAATATACTTCTGTAGTTTCATGTGCCTGCTATCGAGCTATGCATATTCATCTTCATAGGCAACTTTTATATGACATGCAGTACAGCAAACAATAATGTTACAGAGGTGCAAAGGTGAGCCACAAGGAGAATTCAAACACAATGCTAGTTTCAGTGTTTAATGAAAAGTATTGGCACGTCCTATGAATCCTGGATGCAAATAAGAATGCAGGTATGATGTGTATTATGTCAAGCAATAAGCTGTCCAATGAAAGGCATGAGTCTGTGGATCATCATAAGTACTTATAATTACATCCGTATTGTGTTATTTAGCAAAAGTTATCCTGTATGGACAGGTTGTGGTTGCTGCTGTTGTTTTTTAAGGTGCTTCCCATTGATTTGGGAATGAAAGACTTACACAGGATGCCATACCTAAAGCAACCCTGCCTTTTTTATCCATGCTTGGGACCAGCACTAATGTTCCCCTAGAAGGGGCGTTAGCAGGGCAGCAAACCGGGCATTTTACATGGCAGACGAGAAGTTTATCAGTGAGTCACTACTGCCTTTATTTTGTTATATTTATGAGTTTGATTAATGCGGTTAATGTACTCTGTACCTGATGTGAGATCTATTAGATTTGTACAGCAGAACTTTGGGCTTACTAGTAGGCAAAAAATGTATGACAAAACAACTTTTAATGTAACTTTATATAAATATATAAATATAAATATACAGAAAGAAAGAAAGAAAAGAAGTTTCAAGATAACAAAGACAAAGAAAGGAAGAAAGCAAGCAACAAGGAATTTTAAGACAGAAAAAATTTCAAGGAAACGAAAAAAACGAGGGAACCACACCAATTTACTGCTGAACCACGCCCCCTTGTTGCTGAACCACACCCCTTTACTGCTGAACCACACCCCTTTACTGCTGAACCACACCCCTTTACTGCTGAACCACACCCCTTTACTGCTGAACCACGTCCCTTTACTGATGAACCACACCCCTTTACTGATGAACCACACCCCTTTATTGCTGAACCACACCCCTTTACTGCTGAACCACGTCCCTTTACTGATGAACCACACCCCTTTACTATTAAAACAAACAACCGCTAATGGCTAACCTACCTTTCTTTAGCTCTTAAAACAGATAGGCCATTAGATTTAGCTAAAGGGGTGTAAAGATTAGAAACTGCTCGCGGATCAGTTTTAAATTTTGCCATCAATCATATTTAATTGTTGTTATCGGTCCCTGTGACCTAATTTAATTAATGCAGTTGTAGAATTGATTTAGATTATTTGGTTCAATGTTTAAAAATTAAATTAAATAAATGCAAGTGTCAGTTACTTTTAAAATCTTACTAGTGTATTAATATAATAATAAAGTTTAGGATTTGTCCATAATATGTCTATGCATTAAATAAAATAATGTTTCCATACAGTGATAACAGTATTCCCTGTTAGATGTTAAATTATTACGGCGTATTGCTTGCAAATGTTTTACTGTATATTTCATTGACTGTCGAAATCAGAAAAAGTTTCCGAAAAATCCAACTCACAAAGTACTAGTAACGATTCCCACTTAGGACATTCCAAATTATTATATGTTACACATTACTATAAGTACTTATAATGGCTTATGTCATGTTAAGTTTGCCATGATTGCCATGATGTTTTGAATGTTATTTAGCAAAGCGTATATTCCTGCTTGGCACTGTCTCTATGCCATGCTATTTATTTGTGCACAGAATTCATAGGACGAACAATTTTTTTTTCTTAGAAAAAAAAATCATATGGGTTACAAACACATTTATCATCTCAGAAGCCCAGAGGCAAAGGAAAAAAATAACTGAGTAATTTGCAGTGAGTAGCAATCTCAAACACTACATATGCACCCTACAAAACTGCCACTAGAAAGGTAACTATACCAGCTAGCACCTTGCAGTTGTTGGAGCCATAAATGGTGAGAATGTTCAGTATATTACACAGATGATGGAATAACCTGTGGAACGTTTTATTACAATATGCTAACCTGAACTGCTGTAACGTAGCCTTTGGATTTTTGTTCCTGTTAGAATGGGAAAAGACATTTAAAAAACATTCAGTGTCTCATGAGTTAAACTAAAGTTCTGTAATGAAACACTGCAACCACTGTAGTTAGATCTTTGCACAAGCCCATATGAACGTGCCTAAATCAGGGTGTCTACAGGTATAAATAAAGTATTTAAACGACTTTATCACTGCCATTTCCCATGTAATTCAAAACGATTCAATATTCAGTAACAGGAGCAAATGATGACAGACGATCAGGCCGGTGATTAGTTATACTGGTGATGCTGAATGCTGAGTGGTTGAAACAGACGAGAGGGGAAATGAGGCTGCTGCTGAGGTTGTTACATAAACCATACATTTTAAATCGTATCTTTAGGTCCATTGCCTATAACAATAAACCATTTGTTCCTATTTCTTCAATTTTATATACATAATTAAAAAAAAATTTTTACAGTACTGTAATTGTAACATATATACAAATTAAGTTACAGCAATCCAAGCAACTGTTGTGTGTGTCTTGATTTTGCTCTGTGGAATTCCTTGAACGAAACTGTTCTTCCAAGCTGGGCCAGAAAAATGAGCTACTTCGTTCATTTCAATGTGACCTCATAAAAATGATTGTTAAACCTTTTGAATAAATAGTCGTGTGGGTTTAATTCAGGGATATTAAAATGATGGACATATTTTAAAAGCCATCTTCCTTATTCCCTACATGTTTCTGCTGTAGTCAGAGGGGAAGTAATTAGTACAGGAGTGTTGGTGCTGTTGGGAGAAAAACAAATGCTTCTCCTCTGCAGTGGTCAGCAGTATGTACAGTACTGTAGCTCCTACTCCTGACAGCCTCAGATTGTAAGGAAAGCCTGCCTCCATCAACTCACCTTCCACCTGCCTTTAATCTTACTTTTCTTATCTCCTTTATCATGTCTGTCTGAGATTATGTCTGAGACTCTACGCCCCATTTGCTAACTTGTTCTTCCTCTTTGCTTCCCAGTCTCACTATTCTCTAATTTCCTTGCTCTCTCTCTCTCTCTCTCTCTCTCTCTCTCTCTCTCTCTTTAAGGCAGTGGATTGCCAATCTTTTCTGTACCATGGACCAGTTTTATGTAAAAAGCAATTTTATCCTGCTGGCCATTGCACACTCATAAAGTGCATAATAAATACATCATACCTGAACGCAGAATGAGTTCAGCCCCGAGTTTATTTCCCTGCGACAAGTCGGTCCCATCTAGCAGTGCTGGGAGACAATCATATCAAAAGATTCCAAAGATTGCTGGAAATGGAAGCAGTGTTTTTCACTGCTTTTGTGGCAATATCAGAATATTCCGACTTGATATTAATCCAGAACATCGGCAGCATTGAAGTCATCTCAAACGTAATTTTAAGGCCGCATATATTCTACAGACCGGGCTTGGAGCATGTGAATCACCTGTTGAGATATATAAACCCATAATTTTAGTAGGGCTCTTGGCATTTTCTTTAAAATGCAGCTTTCCTCTTGTTGGCTGTCTTAGAGTCTCATATGCTGTCTCATCATTGAGACTTTTCACTTTTTCGAAGACAATTTCCAGAGACATTTGTTTTTTACTCATTTTAGCTTGGGTTAGCTTATAACTTTATCGGGCATCAAAAAGGTACAGATGGAAGCAAATCGGAGATGATCAGATTATTTTTCAAAGTAATTTGAAAATTATGGAGGCACTGTCAATCAAATATTAATTATATTATTTTTTATATATTTTTATATATATAATGGTGAGATGCGTCTGCTACTTCTGCTCTGTAAAGACTTCATAACGCCTCTAATCTGAGGTGCTGTTAATTGGTCATTTTTCAGGCTG
>JAOVVB010000037.1:34442598-34455285 GCA_028570985.1 Heterobranchus longifilis | reverse complement strand
CCTCTGGAGTCTCCTCAGGTTGCAGCTCCTCCCCATGGAGCTCCTCCAGCCCCGCCCCCTCCTCCACCACCACCCCCTGCTCCAGATGACACAGGTGGTGGTGTATCCACCCATGCCCCGCCCACAGGTGATTTACCATATTATATATTATGTTGGGCCGAAATCCACAAACAAAATATTACGCTTTGAATAATACTACTAATATATATTCATTAGCGTTAGAACCTGTCCGTATGATGGGTGCAGAGTTTGTAGAAATAGTTAAAACTATTCAAAACTACAAAACAAAACCTCTCTTTTATTTATGTAAGTACATAATATATGTAATTTCTTTTTTTTTTTTTAAATCCTGCAAGCATTCATATACTTGATCCTTATTATTTAATTTAATTTAATTAAATTTAACAAGCTCGTACTGGTAAAGTTTGATTCTTTAAATTTAGCTTTTGCTTCTAATTTTGCAAAAGTGTTCACCCCCTTTAACGTTTTTGCTATTTATAGTCTTACAGTGTGCCAATTAAATGGACTTAGTTGGGATTGTACCTCATAAATCTAAGCAAAATATATCCATAATACAGTATAAAGTTGTGCTTGCACAAGTATTCACTCCCTTCGCCGTGTAACCCTTGTAATAGTCTCCGTCAAAAGACAAGTCTGGGACAAAGTTCTAGTAAAACAGTTTCCACCAAAACAAGATTTAAAAAACATATTCTGCAAGACAAAACCAGAAAAACTCTTACAATTTCTATCTAAAGTGCACCTAAAGAATCTAATGTAAAAGCCATGTTATAATGTGATATTAATTCATTTTTATCTATTATTATTACTTTCCCACAACTCTTTTAAATTACTTACATTATAACATAATGTAATATTGGTTCGAATAAACCAGCTTAATATTTGATATGAATCTGCCATGAAATAGCCTGGGAAGCTGATATGGCAAAAAATCCTAATACAAACAAACAAAGTTCTAGTATTGATCAGTTCAATCCCAAACATTTTTATTTTTTTGCAGACCCACCAATGCTTTAGGAAATTCAATAAAAAAACTAAATAAAAAAAAAACAGATCACAACTGCAACTATGTCAGTATAAAGCTAAGTTGTTTAATCAACCAAGTAAACAAAATCGTGGAAGTGTTCAAGGGGTGAAATACTTATTCACAGCACTGTATATTTATATGGTATTTTAATGATTGTATTACACCTGATTTTTTTTTTTTAAATGCTTTTCTGAAATTAAAAAAAGATAGACATGACCAACCTATTGTTTTAAGACGATTTTGTGTGTGTGTGTGTGTGTGTGTGTGTGTGTGTGTTAGGTGCAGTAAAAGGCGCCCCTACAGAGGTTCTGCAGCCTTCGGATGGGCGAGCCAGCTTGCTGGAGTCTATCCGTAACGCCGGTGGCATAGGCAAAGCCAAACTTCGCAATGTCAAAGAGCGGAAAATGGAGAAGAAGAAACAGAAGGAACAAGTGCAAGGTCAGAGTCAGGGTCTACACCTGTGTCAGACAAAGCAGTACGAAAAAAAATCTAGTTTACAGCACAGGATGCTCGTTACTCCACTGACCTTCATCTTAATTTATTTATTTTTTCCCTCTGGAAAATTTTCCTGTAAGCTCTGAAGGGTTTGAATAATGCAGCCTGTTCAGATTATTATTATTATTATTATTATTATTATTATTAACCTCATTAAACCCTTTAACCCTGTTATTTTTCTGCTCTTCAGTCTCAGCAGCAGCCAGCGGAGGAGATTTCATGTCTGATCTCTTTAATAAATTGGCCATGCGAAGGAAAGGTAGGACTTTATCTCTAATTGCCAAAACCGTTTTTTTTCCCCCCACATTAAACCAAACAACTCTGATAAAATACTAAAATATATATATAAAATATTTTTAACAGAATATGTTAAAAATGACTAGTGATGAGATTATATTGAAAACACAATTGCTATAAGGCACACAGAACAACATACAGTAGGCATGGGCTCACTATGGACATGGGCACACTTTGGACATGGGCACGCTATGGACATGGGCATGTTTTTGACTGTGGGAGGAACCAGGAAGATCCTGCAGACTCCACACCCTGGGACTCAAACCCTCGACCCTTAAGGTGCGAGGCCAGAGTAAACCAATGAATATAAATTTATACATATAATAAAATTGTAAAGTGGGCGTGTCTGTACGTTGAAGATATTTGTTGAAAATTTTTTTGAGTGGGAACGTAAGATGAGAAATGGAACACATCAAGATGATTTTTTAGAATTTAGAGTTTGTTTGTGCACGCATCACGTGAAAAAAAAAAAAAATACTGAAGAATTGTGGTTTTCACAGCTGTATTTGTCCGAGCTTGAGGTAACGTATTTCATCGCAGTCGCCCCAGGGCAAGAGAAAAAAACCTACTTTGAAATTTAAATGTAAAACACCCCTATATCATAAAAAAAAAAATTCCCTTAAAAAAAAAAAATCAACAGATAACGCTGTACATTTTTATTTTTATTTTTTTACAATACGCTCTTATGAGTGTGCAACTGCAATGTACTTAATAAACGCGATCTCGCACCTTCACGGTAACACGTAAAAATATTAGTTCATTCCAAAATTCAACAGATGGCGCTGTACATTTAAAAAAAAATATATTTTTTTTTAAACGCAATTAAATTCCAATTTGAAAGAAGTCACAGGCACAGCTATTCTTTAAAAAAACTAACAAAAAACCCCAGAAAAGTTAAAAGCACTTTGAGGTCTGTTTAAGCAACTATTACATTTTTATTTAAAGACATTTAGTCAGCTGATTCTGAGCTTTCAGTTGTACTTCAACTTGCTAACATCATCTCTCTGTATAATCTACAGGCATCTCGGGGAAAGTCCCCGGAGGCGCAGACTCCACAGAACCACCCGGCAGCTCCGGCAGCGCGTTCGCCCGGATGTCAGACGTGATCCCGCCCCTTCCTGCTCCCCACCAGCCGGGCGCAGAAGCCGACGACGATGACTGGGAGGCGTAGCCGTGACGGACCACTTAGGAATGAACGTTTAAGAACTGAAAGCGCAGACGAATCGGCCTGAACACGTGCCGATGTGACCCGATTTAGAGAGGTCGCGTTAAAACACGTTTTTATATCTTCACTAATTTGCTAAGAATTCCAATTTGTTTCAGTGTTTAAGAGATTAAGATGATTTTAGGATGTATAACATTTCCTTTTTCTTAGTTTATTTTAGTCACACAATCAGATTAATATTATTTTCATCGTTGTAATGTGTGGCAGATTTATAAAACCGCAGTTAATTGTCCTCAATTGGAGAAAAATACTACTATAAAATGTCAGTATGGCACCATCTTTTACTTGTTAAGCACTTAAGAGGCGGTCTGAAACTCTGCACTTACACCCGCAGCGACACAACACGACAACGTGAGGTCGCAAACATGATGTTCTACGTTAGCAACTTTGATATAAGAGGATAATATTCATAAACTCATTCATTGCACTTAACTAGCTCGCTGTGTGTTATTGTACAGTATTATTGTACAGTTAGTTACTACTTTATTAGACTGCACAGTTTCTCTAGACTGGGTTGAAACCTGGAGCTTTTACTAGAGTAGTAGACGAGTAATCGATGTATGATTTGTCCATCCCGGTGTATGAAAGGATAAAAAAAAAAAAAGATCTAAACAAGGACGGAAACTTGTGAAACTTTTTTTATTATAAAATCCGGAGCATGTGAAGCGTAATCTGTTTAACGTGTGCAATTACATTCTTTACGCACTGATTATTTTTACGCCGTCTGTTGGGAAAACACATGGCTCAGGCAGGACGTGTGCAGGAAGCCTTAAATGTGGCGAAGTTCTGGATTTCTAAAACCATGAATCGGACAGAAATAATAATTCTTTTTAAATCACAAACCAGAGTGTGCGAGTGATTTTATTGTGTACACATTACATTTCCAGTTCATCTCATTATATTAACTTTAAATGTTCATATTAAACTGTGTGAACTTTATTCACATGAACGTGGATTCGAACTGAATTTCTGTACACCCGCACACGCTGGAGGAGACGTTATTTATTTATATGGCTTTTACAGGATTGCACAACTACATTAACAAGATGTTGGTCTCGAACAAAACAAAACCTAAAGACAAAGCCGAAGTTGCATCTGGAGACCGGGGGAGGGGGGTTGAGGTCGTGTCGCTCTCTGCTCAGGGCTGCGTCTGTCGCTTCTCCAGGAAAAACTGCAAAAATCAAACATCCAAATACACACTCAGATCTAATATACAGACAGATACAAGTATAAACGATTACCTTCTTTTATAGACCAGAACGGTCATGCAAACAGATGGACAGTTTTCACTGGCTGTAGAATTCTTTAAAATTAACTTTTAGATTTAAAATATTTTTAGACACAGTTTCCTCACTTTTCAACACACGTTGTCCATCTTTCAACAAGCTTTCATATTCCCTTATTAGAAAATGTTTTATTCTGAGCTGCGAGTCACGAATGCACCGCTGTCTTCAGTTCTTCATCAGAAGTGAATCTTCGTCCTCGTAGTTCTGCTTTCTGGGGACCAAACGGGTGAAAGTCTGACGGACTGAGATCAGGACTATTGGGAGGACACTTTAACACCCCAAAAGTTCTTGCGTAGTTATGCTAGATCACGACGCCCTCGGATATCAGTTCTCGGCGTTTAATCTGAAGTTTAGTCTTCAGCTCTGTCTTCAATAAGCGTCTCACTGTAACGAGCGCTGTCGATTGTTGAACCTTTTTCCTGATGATGTTCCAATATTTCTGGCCCTTGAGATGAGAATCCCAGAAAACTGTAAACATTGAAGAATTTTCCAGCTGATTGTTGACTTTTGAACTTTTCCCCTCAGTCGGCGATTGAGGATGTTTCCGTTCCAGACTCCATACCGTTTACTCTCAGACTCGTAGCGATGAACCCGTGTCTCATCACCAGTAATGATTCTCTTTGGGAAACTTTCACCTTCCTAAGAATATCGGTACAAATGTTGTTTGCAGCTATCCAAACGCTTCCGTTTACGCTCTTTCCTGAGTTGTTTCGGTACTTTTATTAACAAACTAATCATATAAACATCACTATAAACTATAAAATAGTATTCTCTGTAAAGGGGACATGTTATGCAAAATGTACTTATCAGCCTCAAAAATAACCAACTAACAGCATTGTTTCACCTTCAGCGCTGTTTCTCAGTGTAGAAAGACCACAGAATTAGAAGGCCTGTACAAACTTTTGAGCGCTCGCATACATCACACGTCCTCACCTTCCTGATGCTGGCGAAAGCCGGCCCGAAGTTGCTGTGCGTGCGCGTGCTGCTTCGGATCCACCCCGGAAGTTTCTGCAGCGTGCCAGCGCGGGCGTAGCGCCGGTCACACAACACGACGCAGGCGTAGTCGCCCCTGTGACGGATCGCTCGGCCTGGGAGGGTGGACGGGACGAGGGACGAGGGGAATTCAGGAAACAAGATGCGGCATGTTTATAGTATACATACAGATGTTTGCAAAAGTTTGCATCCCCCTTTGGTTACTGGTGAAAAGATATCAGGTAATTTATCTGAGCGAGGCTCGTTCAGTGAGTTCAAGCAGGGTGCGAACAGTCTACCATGTAAAAACATTCACGACATGACAAGTTTATATTTAAACTTCACGAGCAGGCCTATGAATTTCACTCTGGGAACGCAGCAGAAGAGCGGCTCAGAAAACACTGACCTTTCACATGTGCCAGTTAAAGGCATCATTCAGAAATAGAAGAAAGACAGACCATAAAGTGGAAGATAACTGGGTTAAAAAAAACAAAAACAACCACCACCACCAAATAAATAAATAAATAAACAAACACACACACATACAGGGTGTCCCAAAAAATCTGACATCATTACGTAGTCTAACAACATACTGTAGCCAATTCTCGCTCACATGATCGCAAAAGTTAACGAGGCGTGTAAAAACTAACCAAGTTTTATCTTTTACATTTAATTCTGTGTTGCAACAGAAACTTGTTCTCAGTGACGACTGATTTCATCTATGCAATCGGTTATAAAATTCATCTCTGTTTGAATATGCTGTTGGAATTTTAAGGAATAAATCTTTTATTTTTTATTTAATTTCGTCCGCTTGGACATGTACAGTACTTTCTCAGATATTCATATTTCAAATGATGTCAATTTTTTTTCTAACCCTAACCCTGTATGTTAAATGGTATCCGGGCACGCTAACTTTTGCACACAAATATGAAGTCATAGAAGCTATTTTTAGGATGTAATCAGGACTCGTGTTCATGCATGAGCATGCTTTTCTATCTTAACCGGGAACCACGTGTCCTCACAAGATGGATCTAAGAGAATATCTGACAGACGTCTGTCTGGTGGCCCTGAGGAAAACTGAAGCTTTTATTTAAAAAAAAAAAAAAAAGGAGAAGAATTTAATAAATGAACCAATAACTTTGCTTTAGTAGCTGTAAACAAGGTTAGTGATAGAGTTAGGTAAAACATTGATTAGCTCGCTTCGTTGTAATCGTATTTGTGAGACAAGTGTGTGACAAGTGTGTGAGGTTATACACACACAAACCCTCATTATACCTATTGACTGGTTGACCGCCTTCATGCACAGGTTTTCAATTAAAGCCTTCCCCGGACTTTTACCCTCCACATGAGGCTGGGGGGGGGAAAAAAAGAGATCTGACATAATAAAATGATCATCTTACATTATTCTGTTGTGATTTTTATCTATTACAAATAAACTAACAAACAAAAATTAAATATTAAATATGAATATAATTTGGCTCTTCACTAACCATGTGCTTGTCTAAATACGCCATTTTCTCCTGAAGTTCTGGGGACTTGATGTTGGGGTACGGCATCCCGACCATCACGATACATCTTACACAAACACACACACACACACACACACAAATGCTGTGAGACACTGATGAATTAAACATGCAAAGATTTTCACGTGAGCCCAGTTTGTAGTGTATGAATGTAACGGGAAATACATTATGCTTCATCCATAACAGTAATGTAAATGACAGCAGGCTGGAGTCCTTTAGAAACTACTGAAGAGCACTTTTATTATTAGGGATGATAATTATTAATCATTAACTACCTTAGTCTAACAAAGATTCACATTCGGTAACTAACAAGTCCCAGCATAAGTATTTTCAATTTTTTTGTATATTTAAATGTTTAAATTAATGTGCCTTTAACACTGTGTAATGAAATCGGCGGGGTTACGATCCAGAAAAGCCGCCAAATTATCAAAAAAAAAAAAAATCACAAATTTTGGATGTGGTCAAAATGTCTGTTTTATAGTTTTAACCCTAAAAACACTTGATTTAATTACCCTTAAAAAAATGAAAGAATGTAAAGGTAAACCTGTGTACTGTACAGTCCTGTACTGATGTGTCTCCCGCAGTGCTAGAATGTAAAATACTGATGTTACCCCTCGATATGTACCGTAATTCATGCATGCGTTTCCTTTGGCATCAGTACTGTAGTGTAAATACAGTAAGAATTCACCGTACCAAGCCGCGTTTTCCTCTACGGTCGCCTTGTGTTCTCTCTACAGTACTAAAAAAAAATGTATATAGTGTTATATTTTATATGGAAATTTAGCTGAATTTGTTATTTTTATGAATCTATACTTTTTTTTTTCGTGAATTTCATGCTATACGCGTGTTACAAAATTAGGAAATTACATTGTTCTTAACAGTTTAGTGTTAAAACGCATGAAAAATTATGTTGCCACAAAAAATTTGCAGAGGGAATTTGCGATTTCCACGAAATTACAGGGGTTTCCGCGAACAATTATTAGTTAGGTTCAAAGGAAAAATCCGCGAAAGATTGTGACCATGAACTAAATGAACCACGAGTTCACGGGGGGTTCGACTGTGTATAGCAACTTCACTGGCCGTGATTCACAGAAAAATCACAAATGTGAAAAAGCCTTAGAAAGAGTCTTGAAAGTTTGCAATTCCAAATATTTTAATGAGTGATAACCGAGTAAAAATGTATCAACCAACAATGTTTTCCATAATATTTCTCCGTATGCGGGGTTAGACAATTAGAAAAAATGCCTCTTCTCTCTCTCTCACTGTCCTTATTCAAAATAATCATCTTACTCTTTGTTTTTATTTGTTTATTTAAACTAGTTCGTCTTAATTAATTTCTCACGTAACTCATCAGTTGGGATTATGCCAGTAGCTTTTCAAATTGTACAATTTAATGTTGTTAAAAACTTAAATTAAACTGAGACAAAAAAAAAAAAAACAATGTCACATCACCAATCATTAATACAAAAGCATGCAATCTGTTAAAGATTTGCAACCCTCGTTATAATGTAGCTTTGTAACAGATAATGTGTCGTTATTTCGAGGTATTCTCCAGCATTAGCGTGCTCTCTACATGTTTTAACGTAAATGAAGTCCACAGTTCAACTAATCAACTGCATTATGAACAAAAATCAGGTTTCCATGGTGTGAGTCGTACACGCCTGCTTTCTGATCACCGCAGCACTGAAACACACTGGACTTTTGCTAATAAAGTTGCTGTGAGTGTGGAGATGAGTTTACAGTACGAGTCGTGTGCATGATGTACAAATTCAAACACAGACACTGAGACTCAGAATCGCTCTCACCTGCCCAGATCGTCGGAGAAGTTAATCCCTTCACTCATCTTTCCTCCGACCACAGAGAACAACAGCGCCCCTGACTGGCCACCTCCAGCATTGCTGCGGCGCTACAGCAGATAGGACACAATACAGTATATTGCACAGTAATATAAATACTGTATATATTCGGTAAGTATTAAAACATGGGTGCTGGCAGCCTGATACAAAGCATTACAGTAAGGGATTCAACCAAAAAGGGTTTGATCTCATTTTATATCACAATCTTCCAATTAGTTAAAAGAACAACACCTTATACATTTAACCAGTTATAGAAAAAGTAATCACATGCTGACCGATCAGATTCAAGACTTCAACAGCAGAATTTGTAATAAACAACTCATATTATACATTTTATATATTTAAAGTCTACTAAACAAATCTCAATACCATATTTCATTGTTAGATATTTTTATAGATTAACAAAAATGGATGTTATCGTTGTATCAAAGACTTTAAGTGTTGTGATTATATTTTTTTTCCGTCCTATCATGATTTAGATCACACGCGCGCGCACGCAAAAAATAAACGCCAACACACCTGGATGCACTTGGAGTACTCAGACAGCACCTGCTCCACCTGACTCGCTTTCTTCGGTTCCTGGAAGATCTGAATCGACCGTAAACAAAACATACACTTCAATATTCCATCAAAACACAACGTTTTTGATTTAGCCTTTGAGTTTTTAATAGCACTTCACTTAACTCTAAAAATATTGGTACCCTTCAAATAGTTTCTCCAGCTTTCAGTAGTTTGCTTTAGGCAGCTGGAAAACTTATTTGCCTTCCTTTGAAAAAAAAAAATCGTTCTTTTAAGTACGTTCTCTAAACCAGGGGAACTGAATTAAACTTTAAGCAGGTCCGGTCACAAAAATTTTCAAACTTCATGTTTGTGTTAGGATTCCGGGCCCGTATTCACAAAGTTTCTTAGGATTCTCTCCTATCTTAGCTTAAAAAGTCCTAGCTGGGAGTCCTAGACTAAAAGTGATTTAGGAAACTTCTCAGAGCAACTCTGATTAAGGAAAGTACAAAACCCGTTATCTTAGTGGGGAGGTGTGGTTAACCCCGTTGCTAGGGATGATGCAACAATTTAAGGACTATAATTGGTTAATAAAAAATTCTTTAAGGGTCTTAAAATGGGCTCTTTGTGAAAATAAAATACATGATAATAGAACAGACAGTGAAATCATACTGTTTGTATAAAAAAAATTGTATAATCATGACTACAAGCTACTTTATGCAAAGTTACTGTTATAGGCTAAATATCTTAAGTTAATTAAAACAGACAAACGGTGAAAATGGATCTACTTTTGAAGTAAGCAATTTCCACGCAGTAGTTACTATATTTAAGTTCTTACATTTATTTTCATATAATTCAAAAAATGTTCTTAAAATTCCATAATGAGGAGAAACTTTTGGGCTTAAGAAGCTTTGTGAATACGAGCCCTGAGCACCAAATGACTCTGTGCCATTGTTTCAGTTGGATCGACCCATCAAAGACATCAAACATAGAGAAGCACAACCAGAATGCTCTTTTGATCAGTGAAACACAACGGGATGGTTCTCGCATGTGACTGCAATGACGACAGCAACACAATGCATATGAATGCGACTGCTGAATAAACATTAAGACTCTTACATGATGCGTGACAATCTGTGAACTCCATCGTCAGTCAGTTGCAGCTCATTATGCTGAAAAAGGATCGATTAATCGCTTCTGAAGAAATCTAGTTGTGTTAAGTATAAAGATCCACTGATTGATCAGCGACCAGAATCAGCTGAAATCAAGTTTTCAGCTTGACTGGCCAGAGAACTGGTCATAACTAACAGCCATAACATTAACATCATATAACTAACACATTAACATTGATTATTGATAATACTCCAGGAACCAGGCCAACCCGTCAACTTTTATTCTATTACCCAAGTAAACAGGAAGTCTGAGCTCATAGCACAGGACCTCACTACAGAGCAGCAGCTAGTCGGCTCTTTCGAATAACGTTGGCTATCAAATATTAATGAACGAATGGGACCGTTGAATTCCCCTTAACGTATATTTTACAACTATTAAAACCAAGAGAACAAAACTGCCATCACTTTCACAGCAGGAGCACATTTTACTGTATTTTATAGTGAAGTGCGTTTTGTGAGTTTAGCCCAAGACGACTTGATATGCTCCCTCTGTCTCTTTTACTCTCTCGAAGCATCGTTTTCCAGGGGATTGTATATGAAGGAGCTACTACCAAACTGCAGGATGTGTATATTAGCGATATTAGAAAGCGAATGAACTTTGTCTTTGATGCTAACGCTCATCACCCTGCATATTAACTACTGTACACTCGAGTTCTTAAGTTGCCAGCTAAACCATTTAGTTCACTTTTCACCAAAAATAAAAAAAAAAAAAAGAAGAAGAAGAGAAAAAAATGAGAGTGTTCATGTGCAGCACTTTTCCCGGGTTTGTTTGTTTTTCTTACCAGAGCTGACAGAAGTGAATCAGATTGAAGCAGGGAGGAGACACAGAAAGAGCCACCTGAGAGACTTGCAAATGTAAATATTTATTTTCCTATGAGAGTACATTGGATGGGATTAGATTTTTTTTAAAAAAAAGGAAAAAAGGCCTTGTTGTGTTGGCATCGCGGGGGGTCCCGTTGGCATGGCGGCCCACCATGCCTATACTATTATAGGGGACACACGGCCCACTCCAATAATGCATAAGTACAGTAGCAGTTTAAAAAGATTAGGTCATCTGGTGTCAGTTATAGTTCTTAGAAAAAAAAATAATTTCTGTTTTTTGTTTTTTTTTTAATTATAACAAAATAGGAAAATTGCAATCTGTGAATCTCTCACTAAATCAGTGCAACTTAAGACAACATAAATGATGTGACTTTTCTCCTGTGCTCACCATATGTACACATGTACATTCATTCATCTTCTATAGCGCTTATCCTGTACAGGGCGGGAGGAAACCAGAGTACGCAGAGGAAACCCACCCAGCTCCACACATACAGGCCTGAGGTGGGATCGAACCGATGACTTTGAAGATGAACACTTCAGTACGTAAATGACTTACCTTACATCAGAAGAATATAAACATAGCTAATAATATATTTATAGATTTTCCCCAGAACTGCTGACTCATCCTAAAAATGACATCACACACACACCTAATGTGCATTCTCATAATAAACGTAATACACAACCTGTCTCACTGCTCTGGGGTGGGTTAAAGTTTTTGAGAGCACACAGATTTACACCACTCATGTCCAGGTCGTGCCCTGACTTTATGAAAAGGGTAGGTCCATAACTTTTGCTAAAGTTATGCTAAATGTCTAATAATTTGTCTCCTGATGTAGCGTGACAGGAATCTGTTTGCTGAGGTGTGTAGTGGAGCGCATTAGTGCAGTCGATAAGGAGTAGAAATGAAAATGAATCTTTCTTGAATGCTTACCTATAATAGGTTTTATATTTCTTATATATTTTTTACAATTTATATTTTGGTCTACCTTCTTATAGTTAAGATATTTATTTATTTATTGCTTCTTTTCTATTTCTCTCTTATTTCTTGTTAATTTTTTTTTTCACAGGCGGTTGTATAAGCCTTTCACTACATATCGTACTCTGTATGACTGTGTATGTGACAAATAAAATTTGAATTTGAATCAGAGGAACAACCCATGTTAGATGTTTTGGAGATAGAAAATCAGAGAGGCCAGATTGATGGGGTTTGGATATGTTCAGAGGAGAGTTTGTGAGTATATTGTGAGTTAGTTGGGGTGAGAGAAGAGGATGCACAGGATAGGGTTAGATAGAGGCAGATGATTCGCTGTGGCGACTCCTGAAAGGGAACACCTGAAAGACAATGAAGACTGAAATGAACGTTGTGTCCTAAGCCCCCTCCAATAATCTCTTTAAACTCCGGGCCCCATATTCACAAAGCTTCTTAAACCTAAAAGTTGCTCCTAGTGACGAAATTCTAAGAAAATTCTTAGAATTATGACATTTTCTTA
>JAOVVB010000037.1:34412468-34422731 GCA_028570985.1 Heterobranchus longifilis | reverse complement strand
TGGTGTTATTAATATTATATATTACTATAACTACAAATATAGTTGCAAACAACCATGAGTGGGCCCAAGCACCTGCGCCATTGCCTTCCGGGTGCACCCACACCACCTGTGATTTTTAAGCACGTTAACATGCATTTAAAGGGGACATACCAATACCAGTATGACATAATTGTAGAATAGGGGGAATTTTATTATAATGCTAGAAAAAAAGCATCACATTGGTGTTATTCAATTTAATTTCACTCAATATAGTGTCATGAAAAATTATTAACCAATTTTTACCATAAGTTTAAGGCATCATCATGGCTGACCCGTTTTAAATGTAAAAAAATCCCTCATAGTTTGCATTCTCAGTGTCTTGAGGTCACATGGTTTGGTGGGGATCGTAAAAATTCCCTAGGAAGAGTTCATCAAAATCCATTGGGTGCAGATGTCCCAAAATTACTGACTTCTACTGTATGACATGCACTTCGAAGTTGTCCAGCTTAGTTAGATCTAACTAGTGTGCCAGGATTTGTATGTATACGTGCACGAGTGTATGAGCTATGCAGCAAAATCCCGTGTGAGGGGCCCCTGCCTCGCTCGATCTCAAGAGACCATTTTTTCCCACCCGGACCCTTTGCCAAATTTCTGTCCCGCTGTCTTATATGTTCACTTTGTGCACGAGTACAGTATCCCCAATGTTTTCAAATTGTTTTTAAAGATAAATGTATAATAGCCACACCCCTAAAAACCCTCTGCAGATGATTAATCCTGCTTTTACACCTGTTTAAGTGCGACACCTGAAAAGGTTGGATGTTTTTTTATTTAATAATAATGATAAAAATAATTATCTAACACAACCTGAACAAAAGAGTAAAAATGTTCGGGTGGTGCCACTTTTGTGTCTGAAGAAAAAATAAAAATGGAAAGTCCGTTCTTTTTGTAAGACATAATAGTTTTTTTATTTGAGCACACAATGAAAATCAGAAAACTAGAAAATTGAAACAAGTGGTTTATTTTCGTTTTTATATTGAAAAAGGAATGAACCAAAGGTCCCAAACCAGAAGTCTGATAGGGATTTTCATCTATCAGCAATTTAATGCAGTGTTTTTAAGGCTAAGGCATAATCCTAGATTGATGTTCTATAACCCTTCCAGGGTATGTGTACAAAACAAGAGAAACAACATAAATGCTTATTGCACCTTTAAACCATTTAAACCCATTTGCACCATGCGGCACTTATGAGTTAGAGTCTGCATGTGTTCGGGAAACATGCTGGAATGTATGTTTTTGTTTTGATTGGTGTTTTATCTGTCACTTTATAGACACGATACCTTGCGGGGTGTCCAAAAAAAAAAAAAAATCAGGAAGCAGTGTGAATATTTTGAGCAAGTGTATCAATTTCAATGCAATCAAATCTTATAATATGTTTTAGCATTTTAACACTCATCAAAACATTAGTTTTGATTAAAACCCATATAAAATCAATATAAAGAATAGGATCAAATAGTAAACATTATTTTCTAAGGATCTTTTCTTAATGACTTTTCTGGCCTTTGAATGCTTAAGTTCCCCATCCCTGGTCCTGAAGAACTCCCTGTGCTGCAGGTTTCCTATTTTTTCAGCTCACAACACAACTGATTGAACTAATTACCCAGTTCAGCTTATGACCCAGGGCTGCACAAAAAAAAACACACATTATGATTATGTTGACCCATTGCGACTTTAAACTGTGATATGTAATTGTTTAAATGTACCATTTAGGCAAATAATGGGACAGATGTTTACATTACAAGGATGTTGGCTTAATATTAATAATGTAACACTTCAAAAGTTATTTTTAAAAATAGATAAATTATTGACAATCTCTGCATAAACTTTTGATGGTGTGTAAATTGCCTGTAATAAATTGCAGCCTTGCATGATTAAAATATTGCACAGGTCCATTTTTCTGCAATTAATTGTGCAGCACTATAATTAATAGTTGTTTACTGAATTTAAGTGGGTGTGGTAGAGCAAGACAAATTGTTCTCCAGGACTGTGCAACTCAACCTACTGGCATGTACAGAATTAAGCATTACCAAGGAGCGTATGATATTTTTCTGCATTTAAAAACTTCTGCTCTAGCACATAGTCTCAGGTCCTGATGTGGTCAGGTGTATAATGTGCGCCTAACAATTATTTTTTTTAAATCGTTTGTGTTTAGGAATTGCCATAAAGAGAAAATGCATTAGCCAAAGTCAGGACCTGTTGATCAGTATGTTATATCCATACAGTATAATCATGAAAACAAGGTTTATTGTAACACAAATTGATGGTATATTAAGCAAAATCTGCAGAAACCTGATTAAACTGGCTGACAAAATGTGTAGGTGAAAATGTAGAGTGTATATTGTAAGTGAAAATACTCTATGCATGTATAGTTATATATGCTCTTATTGGTTTGTCACTAGTTTGTACTGTCCAGGCTCCTGAAGTTCCTGAGCGCAGAGTTTTATAAAGTTCATGGGCCAGAATAGTGCTGTTAAAAACAAAAAACTTAAATACTAGAACAAAATATTCAGATAATAAAACCACCTGACCCACCTTAATAAAAATATTTAACTAATGCACATTTAAATCTGTTTATTCAGTTATGTTCTTGGTTTTTAATTATTTATTTATAATAATACATCTTAATACATATCTCGTATTAATAATAAATGTCTCTTATAATGCCACTTCTTTGACTATGCCTGTAGCTGGTGAAGAGAGAGGGCACGGGCACGGAGTTACCCATGACAGGCGACAAAGTGTTTGTGCATTACGTCGGCACACTTTTAGATGGCACTCAGTTTGACTCCAGCCGTGATCGAGATGAGAAGTTCTCATTCGAGTTAGGAAAAGGTGAGTATGATGTACCATGTAAACCTTTTTGCAGAGAAAATGCATGCAAAAACCTGCTCAGCCAGATCCATCATTATTGGCACCCTTTAAAACTTGGCACAAAAAACCTCGGCACAGAACTGGGATCCCAAGCGATGTTAAAACTTTCATGCAATGTTTGTTTTGTTTTTTCTTTTCTTTCTGTTGATGCTGGCATTAGAGAGCAGTCAGGCTTGTAGGACAAACAACACCGCAAATGTTTACTTGTTTTTTTTTTTTAATGAAAAAATCTGCAACAGCATGCAATGTTTCAGTTGTAAATTGATGAATACCCTAAGGGTGGCCAATATTACAAAAATATCATATGACAACTCTTAAAAATGGACATAACTAATAGTAATACTCAGTTGAATATGGATGTGACCGTATATAAACATGAATTCCTAAAGAACAAAATGTGGTTCCAGTAGCCCAACCTTAATACTACTTCACCGAGCTTCAAAAATAAAACCATAATTGTTCTACAGTTTGATACAAACTGAGCTAAAAACACAAAAAAGCCATCACTTGGTTTCTAATCTTGTTAGACAGGAAGAAACTCAGCAATGAATTAGTGGATTGCAATAGTTATTATTTTTTGGTGCGGGAATGATTCGATGGTGCTGGTATTTTACTGTACATGTGCAAATGGCCCAAATGTCCTGCAGGTCAGGTGATTAAAGCGTGGGATATTGGCGTGGCGACAATGCGCATCGGTGAAATCTGTCAACTGATTTGTAAACCCGAGTACGCATACGGATCTGCAGGAAGCCCACCGAAAATCCCACCCAATGCCACCCTGGTGTTCCAGGTATCGTCTTGCTTAACGCTTTTGTTTCCCACGTGTACAAACAGCTTTGCTTTTTTGTTTAACTCTTGCGTCTGTGTGGCAGGTCGAGTTGTTTGACTTTCATGGTGAGGATATTACAGAAGAGGAAGATGGTGGAATTATTCGAAGAATCATCACTAAAGGAGAGGGTTATACTAAACCAAATGAGGGTGCATCTGTGGAAGGTAACACACACACACACACATACACACACACACACACACACACACACGCACCCAGGGAGAGTTAGCAGGGCTATCCCATTCCTTTATTACGTTAATAAAACTTATTTATAAACTCATGAATACTTGTTTTTAATAAAACTAGTGTTGCAAATGTCACTGATTTAATTTTGTGGGCGTTGTGTTTGATTTTAAAGGGGGGTGTCTAATGAAGAAGCAAAGCTTTGTGCAATTTTAATATTTTTATTTAAAAAAAAATTATGTATTTTAATTACTTGGCTCTACATGACCTTTGGTATCTTATTAATTCTCGACATGATGCTGATATCAGTTGTATTTTTTGAATAGATAATGTTTTAATAGGTCAGGCTGTGAAAGTAAAGAGCAGGAGTTGTATGTTCAAAGTTACATTAATGAGAAATAAGATGGTGCTGCAAACTTTGGATTTAGAATGCGATACAGTTGTATGCTGCAGTTCCAGCATTTCGCTTCGGCTAGTTGGTGATCTGCATGATGGCAAATATTAGCTGGGCTGTATTAGCAAGGAAGTTTTGAAACAAATGAAATTTGTGTGTATATATATATAATTTTATTTAATTATTATTTTTTGGATGTTGTGTAAGATCATGTGTTAATTATACATATTGATGACATTCTGGTCAGGTTGTATTTTTCCTTTAAAAGGACCAGGAATGGCAGTACCATTCATAGTAGATAAGGACTTGTATTTGTCTCAACTCATTGAGATTAGAACAGATTGCATTTAACTTTACAGAAGCAGACGGATTTTGCTAACATTGTTCTATTTGTGCTTCAGTACATGTGGAGGGAAAGCACGAGGGCCACGTGTTCGATGATCGGGATCTGAAGTTTGAGGTGGGAGATGGAGAGGGTCTCGACCTGCCACCTGGAGTGGAGAAAGCCCTGCAGGCTATGGAACAAGGCGAGGAATCCCTGTTCATTATCAAACCAAAGTAATTACTCTCTTAAGCTTTTGTCCCCTTTTAGTGCAACAATAGCATATAAGTTTACTTCATGCTCAGGTTACTCAGTTTACTTATTCCACCATTTTTTTTAATCTAAAATGTACCGATTTATGAGAACAGGGATTTGTTGTTGCCAATTCAGCGTTTTCTTTGTGTACTTTCAGATACGGGTTTGGAAGCGCTGGCAAACCCAAATTTAACATTCCTCCTGGTGCGACACTGCAGTACAAAATCACACTGACAAAATTTGAAAAGGTGAGTGAGTGTCCTTGAACATTCCTAAATGTACAAATGACACTTGGTGCCTCTCAAAACGTAACTCTGCTTCTTACCATACTTTACATTTTCTATTCGTTGCTATGTTGAAAGGGAAAATTTGTAACACAGCTTTTTAACCAATTGAAGAACTCAATTGGTCAACAGACTTAGTGTCCAGTATCCTAATATTAGTTTTGACGTCCTATTTAGGCCTTAATAGCCTTATTCTGGTCAGGGTTTCAGAACCAGAGGATATCGCAGAAAGGCTTAACATTACAAATATTGGGCCATCCATGTTAGGTGCAGCCCTAGTTTACTAAGTAAATGTGAGTTTCCTTCAAAGGCTTTCGAATATACAGTATTTTTGTGTTTAAGCATGCTGTTTTTTAATTTTTCTTTTTCTTTTTTTTCTTATCTTTTTTTACTGCCACATAGGCTAAAGAATCCTGGGAGATGAACACCAGTGAGAAACTGGAACAGAGTGCTATCGTCAAGGGGAAAGGAACGCAGTACTTCAAAGTACGAGCCATGCATTGACATTTAAGATGTTTATCCAATTGATTTTTCGATTCCAAACCGCCTGTTAACCTTTGCTGACTGTTTGCGTTGTAGGATCGCAAATATAAGCAGGCGGTGGTGCAGTATAAGCGCATTGTGTCTTGGCTGGAACAAGAGTCCAACCTGCAGGGTGAGGAGGAAGAGAAAGCCAAAGCCCTAAGGCTGGCGGCTCACCTCAATCTGGCCATGTGCTATCTAAAACTACAGGACCCCAATCCTGCCCTGGAGAACTGTGACAAGGTTCGGAAAAGTTCATCTCTGTGAATCTGAAGCATTGTATTTCACTACATATGTTATGAATGCCTGGTGTTGCAATTACAAACAGTATCATTACATCACATAAAGCATTAAAGTAAACACTTTACTGAAGTAAAAAAAATTTTAATGATTCCAGGCTTTATTATAACATCATATAATTACTTTAATCAGGTTATTAAGCATGTTTATTTGTGAAACGCTGATGTTAGGTGCAAATATATCAGCATTTCACAAATAACCACAATAACGTAGAGTAAATAAAATGTTATGTTAAGCTCTGTTTTCAGAAACACTTTTTAACTTTTTGGCCCTAAAATCCTGTTTAAATATTTTTCATCTGGGTTGTAACTGTTGTGGTGTTTTCTTCATAGGCACTGGAACTAGATGCAAACAACGAGAAAGCCTTGTTTAGACGAGGAGAAGCGCTGTTTGTGATGAAGGAATTCAGTCGGGCGAGAGGAGACTTCCAGCGTGTGATAGAGCTGTATCCGAACAACAAGGCCGCGAGGAGTCAAGTACTGCAGTGTCAGAAACACATCAAGGAGCAGCACGAAAAAGACAAACGGCTCTATGCCAACATGTTTCAGAAGTTCGCAGAGAGAGATGCTAAAGTAAGCGTGTAAAGATGATGTGACTAGATCATAACTGCTCTGTATTCAACAGACATACATTCATATGGATGACAGTTTTGTTTGTTAGGATTTTATCCATCCATCCATCTATCTCAGATGGATATGTAGATAAGAAGTAGATACAAACACGTATCAGGGTTTGTTAGCTGGTAATGACCGTTTTTTGACTGGTATCATTTATACATGGTGTGTTCAAGTCAAACTGGGACTTTTTATTGTGTAGAGTAACAGAAAAAATTCCCTTTATCTATAAATATTGTAAAGTTGGGTTGTAGTCTGTACATTAAAGATATTTGTGAAAAAATAATTTGGGGGCATGTAAGCTTAGTAATAGAACACATCAAGAAGTTTTTTGGAATTTTGGCCTGTCTGTTTGTGCACGCTTTACGCAAAAACTACTGAACGAATTTTAATGCCCATAAAACACACAGGCTTTGTATCATCGCAATCGGCCCACGGGAAGAGAATATATTCTAATTTCAAAAATATATTTCCTTATATCATAAAAAAATTATTATACAGCAATCAGACCAAACACTAATAAAATTCTGTTTTGGGTATCTTGTGGTGATTTTTTTTTTTTATTTCCCCCCCCCCCGTCTCATTGATCCCCTTAGGTTCAGTCTTGTACGCCGATGTTTGCATTTACTTACATACAATTTATGACATCTTCCCAGTATTGTGTAGGTTCCATTTGTTGCCACCAGGGTGGCTCTGGCTCCTCAGGGCACTACTCAAAAATACCTCTGGTGGTGTGCTGTGATCACTGGCACCAGGATCTTAGCGATGGATATTTTGGATGCTGTGGGTTGCGGGGTAGGGCATCCATGGGTTCGACTTATTTGTCCAGATTAAGATCTGAGGAATTTTAAAGGCTGCATCAACAACCTGTAATGCCTTTCTGGCTAAGCTTCATACACAGCAGGCTCTGATGCACTGGTTGTTCTGACTTTTCTATCGTGGCCAGCGTTGACTTTTAAAAAAAAAATTTTTTTTTATCAATTTGTGCTAAGCTTGCTTTTCTGTTGAATCAGACTTTGGTCTCCACAGACATAAATGAGCCTTTGGTGCCCATGATTCTGTCACCAGTTTACTGGTATCTAATTGATAATCAGCATCATTCAATTTGCGTTTGGGCATTGCTGGCTCAGTGGTAGGTTTCTTGCCTGCCATGAGGAAGGCGTGGGTTAGATTCCTATCCAAAACCGCTGGGTGAAGCGCCAGTCCCAAACCCGGATAAAATGGGACGGTTGCATCAGAAAGGGCATCCGACATAAAACCTGTGCCAGGCTGTGCGCAGCTCAGATAGCTGTGGTGACCCCTCGACGGGAGCAGCTGAAAGACCACCAACGTTATTCAGTTTATCTAGAGGTGGTGTTTAATGTTTCTGATCAGTGTTTATTAAATGGGATCATATAATCCAGACCTAGCACGGATTTTGCACAAATTAGTGACTATTTTTGTCTCTCTGCTGGGAAAATCTAGCACTTTCCCAGCATTTCTGGTTGTGTAGACACCAAGTTAATGATATGATTGAATAAATAAAATGCCAACGGTCCAGAAAACCAACCGCCAGATGTGTCTCAAGGCCGAGCAGTGACGTCACCTGCGCACATTCTAATACACTTTATCCCATGAAAATGTAAAGTTAACCCAAACCAGTCCAGCCTGATTTAATTGTTCAATGCTTTAAACATTGTCGGGTTTTTGACTCTTCCCAGACCGAAGCAGCCAGATGAATGCTGTTCATGAAACTCCGTGTAAAATCTGTCTTTGGCATCTCTCTTCATTTTTGCTGAAATTAAAAACACAAACAAACCCATGGGCCGATTCACATCCTGAAGTTCTGCACATACTGTTATAATCCTGAAATACTGTAAATAATTGTCTTCTTTTTAAGGCTGTGTTTTTAAGATTTTTTTCCCCCTTCTTCTTGCAGAAGGAAGCCGAACAGGCGAAGAAAGAGAGTGACGGCTCAATGGAGATCGAGGAAAATGGTGCCCATGAGCAGACTGCAGCATAAATGAGTTACTTTGGCTGCTTTTGTTTGTCTAAATTTTTTTTACGCATTTTTCTTTCTTTTTTTAAACAGTTTGTTTCTATGAAATGTGTGTGTAAGTGTGAAGCTGAAAGTCTGATTTGTACAATACAGAATGTTTGTTTTTGTTCCTTCTCTCTTTGCCGCACTGGCATTGGCACTGTGTGATTAATTTGTGGGTTTGTGTTCGTGTGAGGCAGCTACTTGGCCCGTCTGTGTACTTTTCGCTGCTATTCCGCATGAAGGTGCAGGGTTGGAGCCTCTAACACTGAATGGAGATCTGCTCAGTAAATATTAGGCGGTACTGCAGCCTCCGGTTATGGGCCTGTGCCTGATAGTGCTACTTAACGATGTATCAGAGCACCAGTACTGAATGGATAAAGGCATGGAGCTCAAATGTTTGTCATGGCGACACGACTGTTTTGTTATTGAGTCTGGTTGTACACATTTGATAACTGGTTTTTTTTTCCCTACATTTTTCACTTTGCTGTCCATATATATATAATTTTTTTTTTTACATGACTGGATTTTTTTACATTTAAGATAAGTATACAGGATGAGCTGTTTATCAAATAGAACCGCCATGCTTGACTTGCTCGTACAGTTGCTATGTTTTAGGCAGTCGAAGAAATCAATCCAGACTTCTGTTCTAACCTACTACTGGTGTGTTGAAGTGCATGTGTTGACTCCGACAAAGATTCTGAGCTCAGATGGGGGACATCTTGAGCTGAGGTTGTAAAAAATCTGCAAATGTTGTGTTTCTCAGGAGTCCATATGCTACATGTACTGGTTTGTTCGAAATGCATGAAGGGAGGTGGGAGAAATGTGTGAGCTGTTCTGTTCTTTTGTCACTAATGCTCCAGTGATGTCAAATAAAAGAATCTAATAAGCTCAAAGCCTGTTGTAAATTTTCTTTGCTTCATATCAAATTTAGTTGTTTGTACAGTTGGAATAGATATTATTAAAAAGTGTATCTGGAAATCTGGGTTTTTAGATTTCTAATGAGCAATTGAGAGAAGCAATGAAAAACTGAAAAATATAAGGAAGAAATTCTAAAAAGAATGAAAATAGAAAAATTACACTATTAATTTCATTATAACTTAATTTATTTAAATAATATTAATATAATATAAATCATACTGTTTATATAATTTTATAGTTTGTTTATTGTGAACCTACCTTCACTACCCACTAGGGGGCTGCTGCCACCATTTTGGAAAACACTGATCTACACTTTTGATAATGCATATGTGCATTATAATAATAATATGAAAGTTTCTTAAATTATATTTTTAGAAAAAACGTTTTTGGCTTAATGTTATATTGCCTCGCTTTAAACTTTTAGCCTTTTTTATGTAAAGCTTTTTGTAAGACTTAAGCCTGTATAATGTGACTTATTCTTTATTCATCATGTTTTTTATTTAAAATTGATGTGTAGGAAGTTACTTTGTGAAAGTTTTGTTGCTATATAGCTAAAGTGCCTAAACGCCTACGTTTAGGCATTTGGCAGACGCTCTCTTATCCAGAGCGACTTACATTTTTTTCATCTCATTACACATCTGTGGGTTAAGGGCCTTGCTAAAGGGCCCAACAGTGGCAACTTGGTGGTTGTGGGGTTTGAACCTGGGATCTTCCG
>JAOVVB010000037.1:34375135-34386451 GCA_028570985.1 Heterobranchus longifilis | reverse complement strand
GGTTGGCCTTTGTCTACTGAAGCTGGCACAATCTCCAGATGCCTCGGGATGGGTAGAAAAGTACAGAACAGATGGAGTACAGAATATCCCCTCTTGGTTTACTAGCTGTCCATTCTGTGTGCCAGCTGGCAAAAAAAAAAAAAAAAAAAAACATGCTGTGTGCATGTAGCCCTGACTCTGTACATGGGAAATAAACCTTTTTTTTACACAAACAGCAAAACACTGCTCCAGCCAATCAGCACTAGGGGAGGAGCCTGTGGTTGTGCACAGCAGGGGGGCAGCAGGAGTAAGTGGGGCAGCGGGTTTCAAGAAAATATCCAGCAAATGGAGATGCTACATTTTGAGCATCAAGCCCTGACCCACTCATCAGTAAAAAGAGGAACTAGCTAAGAAACAGCCAGAGACGTAAAGATCGGACAAAGCAAAAAAATTAGGAGAAAGGTATTATTTTATTGACGAATGAATAGAAATGCTATCCTGGGTAATGGGAGCTTTGATCGATTACAGTACTTTTAAAAATCGGTCTTCGTAGCTTTATCTTCGTAGCTTAAATTTTCTTTTCATTTTGTGAAGCTGCTTTAAGACAATGACCATTGTTAAAAGCGCTATATAAATAAAATTTTCTTGAGATATTTAACAGAATTGTGATTCTGTAATTCAACTATTCATTAATCTCTATTTCAATTTCCATTCATGATTTATTTACAACCACATTTCTTCCATGAAGTTCATGGTTAAGTCCTATCCTAGCAGGTTTTAATAAGGTGCTGGAGAATTCTCAATATGATTTGCTATGATCAGCATTTTTGTTTGAATTATTTATTAATTTTTTTCAATGGAATGCTTGCTTTTGACAGAATATTAATACTTAACATATTGAAGCTGCAAATAAGCTGCATGTGAACATTTATTTTCCTTTTTTACATTTGTGAGACTGGGTTGCCTATTGCTATTTGTATCTGTTGGTAAACACTGCTTGTTCATTCTGAATATTGCAATTATATTTCTCTTACATCCCTGCTGTATATGAAGTTATGAAAAAGTTGTTTGGTGATATATTTTGATATAAAACCTCCATCTTAAGTTGAACAGTCTGAATAAATGCTCATCTATTGTGGATTCCAAGATATATTTAGCATGAAGAGGAGGAATTGTATTCCCTACAGGCTTTTGGCTCTCCATCCACCTACTGCAAAAAGTGAGAAACTTATTTCCCACTTCTCCTCTGGTAATACTCTCCATCTGGGCCTCAAACATTGCTTAATTTGTGCTGGGCTCTCGGGAACAAAAAAACAGCACGCCTGTGATTTGGAGGTCTTGTGTTCAGGAAAAGTTGTCAGTAACGCTGGTAAAATTAATAACAAAATGAAATATGTATTACAATTTATTGTGAGATTCAAATTAGTCACCCTTTAATAGTGATCGAATGCGCTCACCAACAGCTTTTTAAAATGTTACTATTTAAATGTTTTTTTTTTTTTTTTTTTAAATAGTATGCCTAAAAGCCAACTGAAATTCTAAATACCCATCAATAGCTTGATGATTATAGTTGACCAATGATTTCCAGATGCTTTTGTCATTTGTAATTTTCTTTGATTTGTACTTTCAATGTTTCTCTTTGAATGCAATTTTGGGCAAGAAAAATAGACAGACAATGTCTGGCTCCTTGTTTACATACATTCACTAACAACATGATTTGGCAAACAAACAAATACATGATTAAGTCAAATTGTAAATAATTTGGTCAACACATCTTATATTAGCTATAATTGTGATATTTAGTTGTTTATCTAGTTTAGTTTATCTTTCTTGATAGAAGCATCCACAGAGTTTTCTGCGTATTCCATTAAAACCCTTCCTAACAGCGGTAACTAAACTGGTAACAGGATTGGGGATGAAGTTCCATCTGTGCCAATGGGGACCAAAGGCTAGCCTGTCTACTTGTGTAAATGTCAACACTGTCCAAGACAGAAAGCTATCAAAATAACATTTTAGCTTACTGTGTGTGGGGCTTAGCAGTCAAAGAGTTCAAGGTTTGTAACCCGGTCTTCTAATTCAACAGATCTCAACCTGGTCGAGCATCCATGGAATGCTCTGAACAAAAAAGTCTGCCCCACTCTGCAACCCACAGCACCCAAAGAATCCACTGCTAATGTCCCAGTTATAGTTACCGCAGCCAGGCGTTACTGCAGAATCATGCCCCAAGGGGCTAGATCTGCTTCGGTGGCATAAGGGAAACATAAAACCTATAGGTAGCTGTAATGTTATTAGTTTTAATGTTGTGGCTGATTTGCGCATAAGAATAAAAGACTAAATGTATTTTTTCACTTCAATTAAAAATGCCATGCTTTTCACTCCACGCTGTAGGTGAGTTCATATGAATAAAATTAACGATGTACGGCTGCCAAGGACGAGCAGTTCATATTAAATATTTTGCCTGTTCTCAGTGGGACACTGACTCATATCAGGCTGTGTCCTTTGTGTGGGAAGTGTGATTAAAGACTGTAATGTTTAAACACCATTTTGCATTTCATTACTATGCTAATTTAACCATACAAAAAGATTATTAAAAGGAGTGTTCACATAAATTAAATATATATTTTTTAACTATATTATTAGGTCTACAGTATAATCAATTCCCTAATTGCATAAAAAGCCTGCCTCTGAGTGGTATATGTTGCATATATTTTGGTCAAGGTTAGATCAAGTTCAAGTGTCTTGCTAAAATCTGAATTCTTCTCCTTTTTGTTTTTATAGAGATTACAAATGTTTTCAGTTTAAATGATCTTTAAACCCAATGGTGTGTGAATATAGTCAATGATGTAGTGAAGTGATCATTTTTGGAAGTAATAGTGCTTTGTAACAGAGGTACAGCTGTAATTTTAAGTTTTCCCGCATGTAAAAGTCAAGCTACAAAGCGGGTGCTGGTAAGGGAATTCAATTTTATAGCGTTTAAAACATTGTTGTGTGATTGTTTTATACCAATAAATTTAACTATAAATAGTAAAAGTTGTCTCACTTAAATAAGTAAATGTGGTTGTGTTGGTAAGCTGGTTTAGTTTAGGAATAAAACACTTCAGCATCTTGAAGAAAGTTTCCTTAAATTGTATTCGCTGCCATGTGTTTCATTAGTTTATGTTTTATTTGTTTCTTGGATTTTACAGTATATTTAACAAAGTGCATCAGACACATACTGTACAGTGACTTTCCTTTGTAAAAATTACTATGGTATATAATTCAACTTTTTTAAGGATTTATTTTTGATCCCTTTTAAGTAAAACATATAACACTTATTTTGTGATTACAAGGACATTTAACATTAATCTGTCTGTGTGAATAAATTGGTCCTAATTTGTCTGACACACAGTCAAATGTAATTGTGCTTATATGTTACATAGTGGAAAACTGGAGAAATCTTATAAAATCCATATGTAAACATCAAACGGTGGAAACCACTATAGTGGTTAGCACTGTCTCTGTGTGCATGGAGTTTGCATGTTCTCTCCATGCTTGGTGGATTTTGTCCACAGCAGCAACCTCAGTTCCTCTTCTTCTGTTTCAACAATTCAGCATTTAGTATTACCAGTATACTCATCAATGGCCTGATCATCTGCACCTGATTCTCATTGCTTTACGCGTCAAGTTTGATGCTTTTTATGCTTAAATATTTCATACAGTACGTCACTGTGTCTTAACAAACAAAAACATTTCTCTGAAACTGCTCAGGTACAGGTACTGGACTGAAAAAAGTGTAAATGTGAATGTAAAGTCCTTCAAGAATCCCGGAGATCTATTCCTATTAAATATATACAAGAAGCCTGGCTCTTTAAAAACAAAATATGAAGAAATGAGGGCTGTCTCAAGACTTTTGCATAGTACTGTATATGCAAATTATTAAAATATTCTCTTGTAGATGCTTTAATGAGTTTGAAGGCATGAATTACTTGAGAAGGATATGAGAACAATTCTGCATATTTTGACAATATTGCATGCTAAACAGAACTCAGTATGTGTAAAATTTGGAAGCAGTTGCACTTGCAATCGCAATGTAATAATGTATATAATAATACTCCTTTTTTTATCTTTCCAAATTCCAAACATCACATAACAGCTGTGAACTTTTAAACACCTTAAGACTCATGCTATGTGGCAGGTCAGCTAAATTCTAAAACAAATCCACATACACTATGTAGAGGGATTCACAGACATCCATGTCAGGCTAGTGTCCCTATTAATTTAACCTGGATTATTAAAAAAGTCTAAAAATTCTTGCTTAGGAATCAAGTAGTCCTAGGTTCAGTTTCACTTTGTGTTACAGTCTGTGGTTGGGATGTCAGCAAAAAGTATGAGAGAAACATTGCAACTGTTGAATATAAAGAAATGTGAAAAAGCATGATTTGGTGAATACTTTCTTTTTAAGTTATGCTAGAAAAGCAAATTATAAGAACATTTTAAGAGAGGTCACAAAATTATTTAATTAAAAGCCCATAAATATATGTGAGAATTATGGAAACCCTCGGAACAAATTGCACAACAGGAACAGTGCAGCAGATCAATGGCATAATAATCTGTGCTAACACATGCATAATTGATTTCAACTAAATCTTCCATCAAATTTCAATACTGCACAGCTTCATGCATAGCAGAGCGCTGGGATAACACACACCTGATTTTCATGAATATAATAAATAATAAATACATTTTATACACAGATACCTACATTTTATGCTAACTGAAAAGAAGAATCTATGAGAAAAATATAGTTTTTGATAAAAAAAATATATATACAAGGTTTTGTAGGCCAAATCAACCAAAGAAAAGAGACAAATGAGAAATGCACCAATGCACCAGAGAGATTTTGTTCCCAAAGGACTTCACTGAAATAGGGGTGATAAGACCTTTTTATATTTACACAGCTCAAAGCTTTTGAGATTGGGTTTCTTCTACATGACTGTGTGCTTGTTCTTGGAAAAAGACGAAGGGATCAGATGGATTTTGAACTCCAGGAACAATCTTTTTTAATTTGGTGAGATTAAATTTTTACTTTCAAAATGTCAGTGGAAAACACTGAACCATGAGAATCCTTTAGATTCTACTTGTCTGGATTCTCCTCCAATTATATAGAACATGGAGGAAAAAAGCAGAGTGTCTCAGGATCTTATTAAAGGCAACCATGATGCTATTATCTTCTTCCGGTCTCAACAGAATTCAACAATCCAAACAAAACAACCCTGTCTGGATTTTTAGAGTCAGAATCAATACCATGTTCTCAATCCCAAAAACACATATAAATATTGGACATAAAGAAAGAAAAAAGGAAGCTGATGTTGCATCCATACAGATCCCACATTGAAATGCTGGAGAGTTACCTGTACAGGCATTTATAAATTACGGTTTTATGTGATTTTGTCTTTACGTTAAAGAAAGAAGGACCCTCTGTTATCATTGTATGACTGATTATATGTTTTGTTTTGTTTCTTTTTGTCAGGAGGGGGTATTTGTTAAAATCAACAGTTCATTTAAGATACTTTGAGAAAGTAAGTTGGTATTGTGCCTTGTATGCAAATTTGATCACCACTCAGTTTGGGGAAATTAAAATCATTCTACCGGCATATGGGCTTATTCATAAATAAGCAAAGTTTATTCTTCATATTAGGTTTGAATGCAAATGAAGCACCAGCACTTCAGAGGCGAAGAGCATTCACTTCTATTTATTTCCTATAATAATGCACGTCACTCCCAAAAAGTAAAATGACTTCATATAAGGAACCTTAATACACAACCCAAGGTTTTTATTAATTTAGCTATGATAAAAATTTTTGGAATTCTATTCTATTCTATTCTATTATATTATATTATATTATATTATATTATATTATAATATTTCAACCATTCCTACTATTTATGTAGTTTTAATTTGCATTATTGTACTACTATATGTTGCAGCATGGTGGTGTAGTGGTTAGCCCTGTCTTTCTGTTGTTTGTTTGTTTGTTTTTATTTAGATTTTTATTTGATTTGTCTTACACTGGACAGTGGTGATTCAGTGACAGGCTTCTCACCTGTCACGTGTAAGGCACAGGTTCAATTTCCAGCCAGTGCCTACAAACTTAGGCACTCTATGCAGGACATCCTTAATGGGTCATCCTTAACCCCCTGACAGGAGCACCTAAAAGAACAACATTTCTTACTTTACACTGTAAACAACTTTGAGACATTTGACAACATGTTCTCATCTCTTCCTTATGTTCTACAACATACCTTATACAAAACATACTGTTTGTCATCGAACAGTTTTTGACATAAGACTTAAATGGCAGATCTCTTCCCAAACTGGTTGCTAAGGGGGTTAGGATCAGTGCTGTAGTGTTTACCATGGAGGGTCTGTTGAACAGGTTGCTAAAGTGTTCTGTGTTGTGTTCTCTTATTCCCCATATGATCTTTTAAAACTGCTTGTATTGACTTTTTTTTTTTTGACAAGTCATGATATGTTCTTACTTAAGGCCTCACGACCTCCTTGGTGGTGACAGTGGATATGAAGACTTTTTTTAGTTTATGCTGTCTTTGGACAGTGTCAAACTATCTTGGAATTCCTCATCCAAAATGTGTTGGAACTGGGCAAAGTAGGATGTTTTAAGCCTGGGTGTCTTGTAGGTAGCCTTGACTGTCAATGGTTGGTTGATCTGCGGAGGTAGGATGTTCAGGTTCACTATAGCCCTCGCCAGGCTGTGGCCAGCCCAGCATTCAACTGTCATGGCACAGCCAAACATCTTGTGTTTAAATGCCATCATTAACAAAGTGTTGTTGATGCAACATGTTTTCCACACATATACTGATGAGAAGCCTATTGATTTTTCTTACTACTTCTCACCCAAGCACTCCTTCCCAGCTGCAGTTATCTCTTCCTATTCCCTCATTATAGTCTCTAAGAATGACAGGCTTTTGACAAATTTGTCATTTTGGGGGGTGATCTTAATAATGTGGTTGAGCTGTTCATGCAAGTGTTCTTTGGTACCTGTATAATGTACCAAAGTAAGGACAAATGTATAATGGTACCTGTAAGATGTATGGACATGTCCGAGGGGGATGCAAACCTTCACACAGCATTCACTGATGCTGACTAAGAGGCAGTTTGTAAGAAGCTCTGTCTTTATGGCAAACCCTAATCTATGGATCATGTCCTCAGCTTGGGGTTTCCCATTTCAGAAGATTGTGTCAACCTCCCACTTTCTTTAAGAAGTCTTTATAGGCAAGCTGTGTTTTGCTGAATGCAGTTCTATTGATTCAGCATTGCTGGAGTTTCCTGGCTACTGGTACCATCATGTCAGGTACGGTAGTCCTGGGTCTGTCCAGTAGTGTTTGGACATTAAAAGCTCCCAAGATTAAACTCCTTTGTTCTTTGGTTAGTTTTGTTTAATGGCTATAGGAGTCTGCCAATGGCAGTAAGCTGGCTAAACTATTTCAGGGCATTTGGTTGAGGCACATTTTCTAGCCACTTGCCTTCACTTCAACCTAAAGTTACCGGTTGCCCTAGTCTCAGCAATGAAATGACCAGTAACCCTATTTCTTTTCGGCACCCTAACCCATCACCATGTTTATTAAAAAAGGATCGGTAACTGCAACAGTACAACTGTGTTGTATTGGAAATATGGAAAATGCATTCTGATATTTTCCATATTCTATGTAGTGACTTTGAGATTGAACACAAAATGAAAAAAGAGTGATTTTGGATGCTTGGATGTGCAGATTCACACCAAACTGAACTATTGTTTTGAATGAATAGATGACATTTTGTGAATGGAGAATGGTTATATGACTGTTTGAGGCAAGCATTAAGGTTTGTAAAAAATACAACCGACTGGTCATTTTATGGCTGTTCATATGTATGATCTTTTTTCCCACTCAGGAAATATGTGCAAGCAGCTCTTGATTAAAGTCTACATAAAAAAAGATTTTTTTAAGCCATTCTTACTATTTCTTATGGGAGAATGCTTATAGTTAGTATTAAGAACTCTCAAGCCCTAAAATTGTCTTTCCCAAACAGAATGGGTCTTAAGTAGGCAGTAAAGAGCCATTCTATACCCAAAAAAGGTGATGCTTACATCAATATTTAGCATTAGTATACTGCAAAGGTTTGGGAAACCAAAAAAGAAAACTGCACTACTGACTACTTCATTAGGCTGGCACAAAAAAAACATCATGTCAATTATAGAATTGCATATATTTCACAGTTATTATAGCATAATGTCACATCCATCCTGGTTTACCTTCAATTGCCTTTTAATGTCTGATAATTATTCTGTCATTTAATTCATTCATCCTGTTATTTGCCTTTTTTTCTCTCCATTGCTGACACCCTTGGGCCTTCTCTCATATAATCTCTCATTTTATGCTACATGTATTATACTCTATTATATCCAAACGACTGCCTTGTTGCTCCTGTGTATTAACAAGTGATGGACCTTCTCAGAACCTACAATGGACACTGAAATGTCCAATGTAATTAGTCATGTTATCTGAACTTCCTTAAAATAAAGAACTATTTTAAAAAAGTGTTTCGTTTATTCATTTATGTATTCCTTTTCAGTAAAATTGTCTTGGTTAGGATTTATTCCAAAAGCACTGAGAGCGAGGTAGTGAAAACACCTTGAATGAAACACCAGTTCATCACAGGGCACCATGCACACACAATAGCCCTATTCACACAGTCAGTTCAGTGTTGGAATATCCAGCATTCAGCATTCTGTATGAAAGGAATGTAATTGGATGCACTGGTCATTGTTGTCATTCCTTTGATCCAGGAGCAGAGGTACTGTAGTGACAGTAACATGCTTTTAGTAAATTTAAACAACAGTAGCCTTCTCCTGACAAGCCCTTTGCATTATGATTGGCTGCAAGAATTCAGCTTTGCCTATGATTGTTCAGGTGGAAACAGCGGTGACACTGAAGTCCTAGAACATAAATGTTTGGCAGTGCAAACAAGTACCTTGATAATGAGACTAAGGAGACAATAAGCTGCTGTGTTTGATGAGAGATGTGAGTGTGATGTATAGGGATCACAGTTCAAATCTCAGATTACCTGATTGTTTTGAGAGCAACAGTATATTCAGTATTTTGGTGCACTTGTTACACATCACACTAGATGCCAACACTGTTGTGTTAAATGCCATGCCCACTCTATGCAATGCTTAAATACAACCATGTGTAAATAAATAAACAACTGCATGAATAACATGCAGTTTGCATAAAAATCTGAAATATTTTAAGGCAAGACAATTCACTAAAACATACGACACACAATTCACCACTTTAAGCATTCCATCATGATTCCTGAAGGATTCCTGAAGGATTCCTTTACATTTACATGTATGACATTTGGCAGGTGCCCTTTTCCAGAATGATTTATAATTTTCTCATTTCATACAGTACAAGAAGTTGAAGGTTGAGGGCCTTACTCAATGGCCCAAAAATGGAACCTTGGTGGTGTGTAGGATGGAACCCATGACCTTCCAGTCAGTGGTCCTTCTCAACAGGTCCCACATTAAACTTCTTGTTGTATGAATCAGAATAGAACATTTAAGAGCCACTCAAGAGAGACAAATCTATGGAAGCACCAAAATGCAAGTTTTTTTAATTATTAGATTGTGGTGTGGTAGACATAAGGTAATAATCTTCAATAACTTAAATAAATCAGTAAGTTAAAAAAAGCTATTCAAGAAAATAAACATGTTTTCACATAATAATAATGACATTTTTGAAGCTGATATAGCATCTGTTGATGCAACAATGATGCTTCTATTTCCTCAACACTGCAGGTCAGAGCTTCTTTACAAAGTAATATATGTTTTAGGGCTCTGGATACTTGACATAAAATTGTAATGACATCAAAACTGGTAATATACAATGACAAGCATTACACTATTTACACTTTACCAGTTTCCACAACAAGATTGAAACAAGCATTTCATTTACATTCGATAAATATATATTCTTATTTCAAATCTTATATGCTTTGAATATTTTCTTTTTTATACTCTATTTTTCTTATTTGGTTCTTATTTCATATTCTTCATTTGACACCTCTATTTTCTTTTTAAATTTATAAGTCATGGGCCGTCATAGAAGTATTTCTCTGACGGATTATTCTTCTATAATACTGCATAGTTGATATTTGTTTGATATTTAACCCCTAATATATCATCAGCTAAGTCAGCTAATTAAAAAAAGCTCATTATATTAAGTGCTGGCAATGAATTGTTTTAACCATACAGAATTACAAACATTCTGCACACTTATTTGACACTATGAATTTAATTCCAAATACATGAATCAATTTTGACTCTAGGGACATGGGCCCTTGTGAATGACAGAAGTAGATAACAGGCTGTTTGGGTATACTTGGAAATTGATTATATCTAAAACAAGGATAAAGCTTTTAGATATCAATTACTGAGTATTCATTCACCTTTATGGCCTCATTAGATTTGTGAACTTCCCTTTATGGTGACCAAACATGTTATTTTCATCACTGCTACAGGGTGTTAAAAAGTCTACAGTGGCATCAGTCTTGCAGTCAACATTTGGAAGACACAGGAAAATAGCAAAATGTTTTTATACAATACCATCATCCCTCATTCATTTCGTGTGGCTTTCTTCCAAGTTCCTCAGTTTTCCACTATTTTTCACAAGGAGCTGATGGGTAGGCTATTGACTCCAAACCGTGTGCATGGTGGCTTACAATGGACTGCCATCTCACTCACTGTGATTTTTTACTTCATACAAAGGATAGGCTTGACCAAGACGAAGTGGTTAAAAATGCAAAAAATAATAAATAAACTGTCACCTTGTTTAATCTGATCTTATGTAAGAGTTTTATTAATCCTTAGCAAATGGTATTTGACCACTCGCTCACCGTCTAGGGTCGCGGGGGCCCTGAAGCCTATCCCAGCTTACACTACGGAATGAAGCAGGGTACACCCTGGACAGCATGCCAAGTCATCGCAGAGCACAAACACACATACACGCACTCCAGGCAATCTGGGAACAACAACTAGACTAATCTGCATGTCTTTGGACTGTGGGAGAAAACCGGAGTGCTCAGAGAAAATCCACTAAGCACGGAGGGGAACATGCAAACTCCATGCACACAGACCCGAATCCAGACCCTGGAGGTGCAAGGATTCTCTAGTGGTAACCACTAAGCCACCATACCACCTATTTGACTTCACTTGACTTGAAATTCAGGAAATTTTTTTTTTTTTAATGTTTCAAAAGAGTTTACAATTGAATTATAAAAATGAATCCTTAACTCTTTAT